>WOFM01000637.1:0-240534 GCA_011428145.1 Ericerus pela | reverse complement strand
CCTATCCGGCACGTACGTTTTCATACCCTGAACGAGTATATAATCTCTCGATTCAGTTGTATAGTTGTTCAGTTCTGTTCAGTTTAGAGCAGTTCCTCGACAGCTACTTCTAAGTACCTGGAACCTCTCTTGTAGAAGTCTCTGGTGAACAGATAGTCTTGCTTGTTGAATTGTGATTTAATATGTATTACGATTAACGTAGAAATATTAACTGTGATGTACAGAATATTATTTTATTAAATGTGTAAACTCACTCATGTGTTTGAAATATTATTGAGTCTCATAGTGATGTTAAGGTCCACAATAGTACGTGGATGATAAACTTACAATTATTTTAGAAGTATTACTGCTTTTAAAGTACGTAATATTTCGTGTATGGTGTACTCCCAAAAGTAGTCGTGAATTGGTACCTTACCACATCTTTTGGCCGTTACAGTGTGTTCATTTTGGTTCAATTAGTGCTATCACTTATGATTGGAAAATTATTGTGAGGAGTCTATCGGCCACAAAATCCTGACCACTCCTTCCAAGATAATAGGTAAAATGGTTATGTTACTAGAATACAATATAAAAAGAGGGGAAAAAACTCAACTCTGTCAATTTATGAATTTATTTATTTATTATTTTTTCAAACTGTGGCGACTTCCTACAGAGGTGATGGGTGTACCTGTACACTCACTGGTAGGTTGTGTGGCCAATCTCTACGTATGTTAAGATGAACACACTTTTTGGTTTACAGGCTACATGGTTTACCACGTGTAGTCTAGTTTGAATACTGAGCTAGGCTCACACATTACAAGGTTGTTATTGTAGTTATGCGCATGCGCTAACCGCTACACCCTACAAAAACGTTGAATTGCTCAGCTATAACTTCAAATTACCAAATTCTAAACCTAAAATCTGTGAAAGAAACTATCTTAAATAAGTACATTTTTGCTGTGTGTTCTTGACAACTTAAACCTGACTCCGCAAAAGACAACAGCATCTATGATCTTGGTCTTAGTTGTTGTCTTGTTCAGACAAGTTTATGTCTTTGTTTCAGTATTACTGAAAAAATTTTCATTATTATTATTGTACATATAGATTTTTCTCCAAAATGCAGGAGAATTAAATTAGCCTATCATAAACACCAGTAAGTTCTCAACCTGAGAGAAATAAAAAAAATTAGAACCCAATATAGCAACTTATTACATAGACAGTATTTAGAACACAATGTGGTTTTATTGGTTAATATTCTTTCTCAAGTCTTGCGTCTGCTGTGCTGGTTTTTGTTTTGCACAGTCGAGTTTAGGTCTTTGTCCATAAGCCTTACCAAAAGAGCAGGGTCAAAACTAAACTCACCAGAACCAAAATCAAATTTTATCCATAGCTAGAATACTAAAAGTCAGTGTATTGAGGTGGTCTTTATCAAAATGAAAAAATTCATTATACCTACTTACATACAAGTTATAAAAATTGTCTACCAGCAGTGGTATTTCAGAAAAATCTCTTTGAAAGATTATTATCACGACTCAAAACCGAAGTAACTCAATCGGAATTTAATAATGTTTCATTCATAAACTTAATTTCTGGAAAAATGATTCTGCGATGCAACTTGTCTCCTTTTTAAATATTTTAAAAGTTTACTTTTCAATTATTTTGTTATATAAATACCTACTCAATTTAGTATTCATCCAAATGTGAATATTACGTTTGAAGTTTGAACTAATCTCCTTGGTTGAAGCTGAATACAACCAAACTAATTCATTCAGTAAAAAAAAGATAGAGGAGTCAAAAAATCTTTCAAACATCCAGCCAACTCCAGCTTAAAGGCTAACGCACTAAAAATACGAGAATTAAAGTTTGATATTTTTTGATCAAGCAATTCAAATAAAGAAAAGTTTAAAGATATTATGACTGTTTTTAAAGTGTTTTTTTTACAACAACAACGACTCAGTAATTAGATAGGTACTATACGAAAACATACACTATTTGTCTAAAGAGTGTTTTTAGTTAAGTACTTGCATTCTTTGTTGTCCAAGAAATTCAATTTAATTGATAAACTGAATAGTTTTTAGTGTTTAGACTAAGGGACCTACTTTTGGTCAATAAATTGGTTTTATGTCTATTTCCATCAGTATAGGGGAAGAGGTAATTCTCACACTACTCTCGTTGTATGTACCCCATTATTGATTAATTGTCTAATAGTTTATTGAAGCTGTAAAGATTCAGTCACTACACCAAAAAAAAAAAAACTGTCTATAATGATATTTCTACCTCATTTATTTCAATTATACTCATCTATTCTAAATTCGTATTTTCCATCATTCTCCATATTTTCATATATTTATTTTTCCTTTCACTCAGGTCAATTCAGACTAGTCCAAACTTTTCTTTCAATTCTTGACTTGTCTGATGATAACACCTTCTGTTCTCTTTAAAGTGTTCTCATCCATATTTATGATGTCACCTTTTCTACAAATATATTTCAATACTTTGCACTTATTCTAATTCTTACTAATTTTGTAAACACTTTTACTCTTATGTCATTTCTACTAGATTTCATTGGTTTTATCCAAATTACATTTTCCTTAAACATCCAATCACATTCATATCTCCCACAACACCCAATTCAAATCACTCGAACTTAGTTATTAGTCTAATGTTCTGTACAATTCATTCTATTAATTTCATCTTAACATGTAACAACCTATACACTCTTTTATAATATTTCAAAATAATATACAATTATAAAAAATAATATTGTCGTGTATTGTTTTGTAACAACTATACCACTACACTATCAACTATGAATTACCAGAAAGAAATCAAGCCAGGTCCCAAGACGATTTGGTATAGTTTGAGATTTCGGCATGCTTCTCTCTTTTGGGGTTCTCTTATTTGTGAACTTTTTTGACTTTGTTCAAGGGAACCAAAAATTCGTATGTTTGGTGTTTTCTGAAAAGCCAGCCTAAAATTAAAAGTCGATAAAACATCAGAAAATAAGCAAAAAATGTATGATATTACATGTTTTCTGCTCTCAACGGGTTAAGGAGTTGGTATGCTAAAAGCATGTTATAAAATATATTTTAAAATAATTATCATTTAACTATCTATATGCAGACTCATAGTGCTACGACGAGCAATAAAAAAGGTTTTTTTCACTATTGCCCTATTTTTTTCAACTAACGTGCTGAGGATTCCAAAAGTTGTTCTAAAAGTAAGCTTATTGGCAACTATTTCTTCAGATTGATTGTAAAGTCAACAAATAAGAAGAATATATTTTTGGTTTCTCGTGACGAGTTTCATGGGTCTGCAGAGCGTAATAATAATTTTAAAGTCTTACCAGGCCTTACGTCCGTTTTTGTGAGTAATAAATTAAATAAATTGAATTTGAATAATTGGTAATGTTAGGCATTTAGTATAATCTGGCCCCTTGACCGTTGAAAACAAGCTAAGTGCCCATTATGCTGACGGTGCATTTCTTATTTATCTATAAATGTATTACCTGCTGTTACAATTATCAGATGAGGAGGTGTTTTTAACAAACTCTCCATAGTCTAAGGATATACTGCTTGGTGTGTTAGTCTCGACTGCTCATTTTTCACGAGTAAGTATCCGAGTAAAAAATAAAAAGAGTACCATATTACAGTAATTTGCACTTATTGTGCCCATATCATACGTAGTTCGAGAACAAATTAAAACATCCTCTTCGTTCGAATCACACATAAATTTTAAATCGACGTCATGTGTCACCGATTGTTGGTTTGGAATGTAGAACCAATTAATTTCGTGCTTGAAACGGAAGAGAAAATGAGATAAAAATTTGTAAAATTCTTGTACAAAGCAAGAAGGCGAAGAAATACGAAAAAGTGAAATAAACGGTCATCAACTCCTTCAATGTTTATTTGTCCGTAAACGGAATTTACCCGTTATTAAGTACACTTGTTTTCGACGCGGTAATAAAATTAAAACCCGCATCGATTTTAATATAATATTACAAATAATAATACCTATCCTCATTTCGTCTCCGTTTTCTTCATTTCTCGATCTGCTTCGTTTTATTCGTGATGATACGTAAATTGGTAGAGGAGAGAGATATCTAGATTTAACAAAAAATCCTTTATTGAATAAATTCCATTAAAGGTCTATAAAAAATTTTGATAATGTAATAATCGTAAAAACGTATATAACGTAAATTACACTATTTACGCGCGTATATTTCCATCTCCTTCTACGTGTTTAATTCGCTTCATTAGTTGTTCTGTTTTCTTTTTCTTTTCTTTTTTTTTTTTTTTTCTCATTTTAGCCCAATCGCAGCTCCTGTACAAATTACTTGGAATCTACTTAACGTTGTATTAGATTACATTAACACTATAAAAGTTGAATATAAAATTATTTTTTTTTTTTTAAGTATGCGAGCAGTTTATACGTAGGCTGTAGGCTAGATTTTTATTTCGTTATTTTTGTTAAGTGCATACCCGCTGCTGAGTTTCTTATAGTTTTCATTCCTAGCCACCCTTAATTAAGGTCAATAACATTTGAATTCGAAGGTGAAAATTAAATTTCTAGCAATATACACATCTGGATTTGATTTTTATAACACTGAAAACAATTAGCAACGAATTATAGTGACGTACCTACTCGAAGGGTACCTATATTAGTGTAAAAAGTACTTAACAGAAGCTTAAGGTTTAGTATCGACTGTAAATCATGGATAAGTGAAATTACAAGAGAAAAAACAAACTATCTCAATTACATAACAAGTTTCAAGATTTTCGCTTATGACGGTCAAAAAAAGAGGATTTTTATTTATACAGAAGAAATTGAAATTTTTTACTCACTCGGTAAGCAATCGATATTTCTGGTTGTCCAGCTTGAATACGATTATGGGCATATTCAAGGGGTGGGTTCAATAAAAAAATTTGTCACGTTGTTTTTCACATATGTACATCTATAAAGATAAAAATTTTTAATTTGCTCTTTAAAACAAATGTGCAGATTCCTAAAAACCAATTTTCCTACGTTATATGAATGTGATGTAAAAGGAACAAAAAAAAATTCTAATTTTGTCTCAGGAATTTTAAAAATCAAAAAGAAAAAACGTGGCTCATAAATAAATTTATGAGGCAGACTACAACTTTATTTTCAACAAAATGATGATGAAATGATTGATAAGCCAGACCAAATTATTTTTATGCTAACTAATGTTGAATTTTGTTGGAGCAAATTAATTATGCTGATAAGTCATATTATTTTTAATAAAGCTTTTTCTCAATTTTGCCATCATTTTATGAATGTCCTATGGTATAAGAGGTTGTATCCCATGATACTACAGGGTGTAATACCATGGGACAAAAAAATGAGTTATGTAAAATTCTGTGATGTCCGAAAAAGTCACACAACAAAACAAAACAAACCCACAGAAAGGCAGAAAAAAGAAGGTACAGATACTTTCATGGCCAAGTGTAAGAAAATACGTTTTTAGGAAGGAAAGGAGGAAGCATCACAACCAACAGAACACCAAATGAACCAGCAAAACCAACCACTCCTTCCCACTTCATGTCTATTAATTTAGGCTAACATTTTAATTTAAGATTCCCAAGCAAGAAAACAAATGACATAGGTAATAAGTAATTTAAATTTATATCACTGATGTTCGTCTACACATGATACAGCAGCCTTGAAATGATGAGATTCTTTGAATTGACAGTTCGAGACCAATCCTAAGTTGATTCAGTGAGGAAATCCCCACTGACTGCAGTGAAACAGCTTGAATTTCAAAATGTGGAAATACTTTACTCACACTATTATTCGTAACTCCTATTCATTTTCTCCACCTAGTAGGTCGTTTTGAATTATAACAACTTGATTTTTAACTATGGAACTGGATTTTGGTTCAGATTTTTTAAGAAATATCGTCACAGTTTATCATTATTTTCAGATCTGATAAAGTAAAAACATTAATTTCAACTATACTCAAACTTTAGTAAATCAGTATCAACAATCAAATTGATAGACGATGTGTTTAAAGGGTGTCGCAAATTCGACACTAACTTATATCAAATATGAAACTTTGAGAACAAAGTAATACAGTTTTACACATACAATTTACTATTTTGAGTTTGGTTTCATTAGACATCCCAATTAATTACGACGTGAACAAAGAAGAAGTGGTGAGAAATTATAGATGCCAAAAGAGTGAATTCAGGACAAAGATCCCTATAAAGCACAATTCAAATATTAAACAACTAACTAACCTAACAAAGTAGGTGACTGAAAAATGGTCCAGATCATTATTGATACCACCACCAGATTGAACCTCATCACTTTGTAAATCGTACGATATATTTTGTAGCCAAAACTTGAAAGAAAAAGCGATTCTATCGACTACTGCAAACAAGCATCAAATATTATACAAAGGCAGAAAATTCAAATAAAAACGGTTGAACAATATTCTAAACTACAAGGGAATCAATAATAAAACAAAAGCGGTGCAAAGAGAGGAGCAAAACTAAGCATAAACATGTAAAAGCAAGTATACGAAAGTAATCACAATGACGTGAGAAAAAGAGCATAATATTCACCAAATTAAACAGCAGCTGCAGAGTAAAATAAAATGCATAGAAATTAAAAATTGAATGAAGTGAAGGATGAATGACATAATAAAGATATGACGAGTATGATAGAGTGAAGACAAATAAAAAAATTAAGAAAACTCAAAATTACAAATTGAGCATCTCAATTCATTTTATGAAGAATTGTTAAAGAGTTAGTGAAAGTTGGCAAGTGAAGTTTTTAGGTAAGAGTTAATACAAAAATTAATTGAGACTCAATTAGTTGGGGAACTATAGTGAAAAGTTCAAAATCTGTCCTACGGGTCAAGGCTACCTTTGAAACCTACGCGTTAAGTGTGAAATAATGTTTTTCAACTGTTGTAAATGTGGAGGGAATCAGAAAGTTAATTGACAAACTAATATCAAGTCATGGTGAGGATATGAACAACTTCTACTGCATGATTCTATTATAAAAGCAGCACTAGTAAAAAAATAAAACCTCTCCTCATACATAATATTATACTGTAAATATTGTATTATTAGAGAGATAGTATTTGGTACCTACACACTGATGACTTGACATTTATTCAGATAATCATGCAAGGGACAAAATAAGTACAAAATTCCATTTTTCAAAAGAATGAAAAGAAAGTTCAGTGTGTTGATATTTTTCAGTTATTGCAATGGAATGTGAAACTAATTATCGTAGTAATTAGAAGAAGCAAGTAGAGACATTCTCTACCAAAAAATTTTAATTCTATTATTTTTCTCCAAATTAAGGGACATAAGATACTATGTTGAACAGAATTATCTTCCAGAGGTATCTTCAGTTTCATATAAGTTACTTTTGCACTGAACTCTGAATTAAAATGTTAGGGCATGAGCAGCTTGTCTTGGTCTTAAGATAGTTTTACTCTAATAAATTAATCAAAAAAATGAGATTGAAGTTACTTTTGCCAAAACTAATTCTTTTATCCAAGAGAATAAAAATAAATTAGAAAAATGTGGAACTAAGTTATTCCTACATGAACAAATTCTTTCAAACTATAACAATCATAAAGATAGTATGCATTTAGAGTTTATTTTGATTTACAAGCAATATGGACTTAAGATAGCTGTACTAAATGATAGAGGGCAGCACAAGGAGAATTTTGATATGCATAACTGTAGATACTGTACAAGAGCTCCTGAAACATGAGTTTTATTTCGCTTGAGTTTTGTCTCTCTACTTACTATTACTGATCTTGAATAACACTCTGAGAGAATAAATTAACAACTAAAAAATGGTAAATTATATTTTAAAAAACAATCTACTTTTAAGCAGTGGGTCATAATTTTTTTTAATCAGGTTGTTTCTTTTATTCAAAGTGAATGGTACAAAGAGAAAAAATAACAGTCATAGTTTTTAATACAAATACATGTAAGCCTAATCATTTGGTTTTCAGCTGATTTTTATTAAAATAATGAGAAGTAAAATATGTGTAATACTTAGCTCTATTCGATAGAACTACACCAACATAAATCAATCTATAATAAAATATATATTTTACAAATGTAGGAATTTTATGTAACTTCAGACAGAGTTATACTCGAATATGTTTTGAATAACCCCCTGGTATAAATGTCTGTAAGTGGGTGTAGTTCTATCAAACAGACCTCTCTTATATGATATGAGGTGTCTAATGAAATTTGACTAAATTTTTCTGTCTTACATATGTTGCCTGACAAACCATTTTCATCATATCTAATTCTTGCCAGCAACCAATTGTCCAAAATATTGTTTCTTTTACTTTTGTTTGTTGCCATCAATAATCTTCTTTTATTCTAAATTCAACAAAACAAAATTCGCAATTTTGCTGACAAAAGGAAGTTTGATATCAGTTTTTACTGACGTAGGAGTAGCAATATTTATTTTATTTTATTATATATGTAATGTCAATTGTATTACTTCTCACTTCCTCACTTCATCGGCTCCTTTGAGTCCATAGCAGTTTATGAGTTTTCTTCAAGTAATACACTTGTCACGTTATGTCATTTCCATATTATGTTTTCTTATATTATATAATGTTCTTGTGTTCCTACATTCAGTCCTTAGTTGCCGACATGTTAACCCCAGGAGGGAAACTATTCCAATTTCATTTGGTTAAATTGTGTTGCATTAATAACTTTTTATCATGTCTTCATTTTAGTTGGTTTATCCCATTTTTTGACCTTACTAAGCAATTCTTATCTTTTGGATCATATGATGTCAAATGTTAGCATTTTTGGAAATGTTTGGTCTCCTATTGTCTAAACCCTTTGGTCGTTGAACCCCTTATGCATACTAGACATGTCCTCTCACAGAAATATGTATGAAACCTGCGATGACCTCAGCATTATACAATTCTTATCTGATTTTCTTGTGACTTTTGGATACCACAACGAATGTATTATTTGTAAATTTTCACACAAAGAAATGTAAAAATCTAAAGTATAAGACACTAATTTTCAGCTACTGGTAATGGGGTAAGGCGTCTATTGATGGACAGTTTTGGGGCTTAACCCTTTGGGAGATGTATTCACAGGTTGGTTAAAAATGCCTTCCGACTTACCTTCAAAAAGTGTTTGTATTCTTCAACTAATATATTTTAAATCTGCAGCGACAACATCCGTTTCCAACACACCTCCTACCGTCGCATCTACTCATCCTATAAGCATCAACAGTAGCTCGCTAATTATGCAAAATAAAACCACCCAACCTAAATACGTCTCCAGACCCACCTCAAATGGCGAATTGTTCGAAAGGAAATAAAAAAAAACAAAGTCGCCTGCAGGCTTTGCACACTACACGAATACAATTGAATAGCCATAAAAATATATACGCCTGTATGCATCGGTTGAAGCCACGAACCAGTCTCGAATTAAAATATACAGCTTCAGAATTTCGGATGCTACTTAAAATTCTTTCTTTGAACGATTTATTACGTATACTTTGTGTGATTTAAAATGGACCATTAAGGTGAAAATATTGTTCACCGATGAGGTTTAAGGTCGTAAAAATAATACTAAGTTTCTAGTTTGGCAGCAAAGAAAAAAAAAAGACAAAAAAAATGAAAACGGAGGCAGAAGTTGAGACAAAAGAAATTGGAAAATAAAATAAAAACTGCCCATAAAAAACCGAAGTTAGGTAGGTACCTCTTTTTAACCAGCTGAATGCCGTGATACGGTTCATCGAATCCTCAGCGCTTGTTAACAATTTGCAGATCAATTAAAATGTCGAAAAGGTTGAAAAAAATTGCCATTTAGATTGCCGGCTCGTTTATATTGTTAGTGTAAGTGTCTTTTTCTTTTTTATTCTTCTCAAATATATGAGTCGTAAATTTACGTAACGATCGTTGTATATTCCTTATGATCGATTATCAACAAAAAACATACACGAAGTAGTAAAGATGATAGTTTTTTGTTTTTTTTTTTTTGTTTTTAAATTTCGTATTTCTATTTTGCAGGATACCAAGCTTAAGTGGTGATCGTTAAAAACCAAGGATGTGTACCTATGCATATATATTTTGTTGTCGAATGAAGAATATGGAATTTGGTGTAGAAAATGCTATTAGCAGAAAAATAACACGCTAGTTCGAGTATTTGTAGGGACTGGAAGCCTTGGGTCACTACCTATACTTAGTTTTTATGCATTCTTCTTTGTAGTTGAAACAAAATGTGCGCAAATCTTCGAAATTCTGGCATCTAAAGTAGTGATGAGCCGAGGAAGACAAACACCAAGACCACGATCATGGTTGCATTGATCTTGATCATGGTTTCGTATCAAAACTCTGTTCATGTTGTTAGTCTTGTACAGTCAACTACTGGTCTCAATCTTGTATCAATAGGTATACTCTTTGGTTTAGTTTTAGCTTCACACAATCAAGTTCTGGCCTCGGTGTGGTTTTGTTTTCATCACATTTTCCGTTTACAATGGTAACGTAATATTCAACTTATGAACCTTCCAAAATAAGCAAATATGTTGCAACTTGCTACAAACTACGATAGGTAAATGTTTAAGTAAGGAGAGAGGAAACAATGAAACGCTAAACATTAGAAACCCCTATTTTAACTCAAGTTTTCATGGTTTTGTTCTTGTACTTTCTGCAAGAAATCGAGACCAAGACAAATTTTTGAAGTATCCTGTCTGACTCTCAAAAGAATAGTTCCTTTTTAAATTTTTCATCTAATTACGGTATACAGAGTCAAATTACGACTATGGAATTACAATATTATGGTAATATCAACAGTTATTCGACATGGTGTCCCCAGTAACCATTTGAACGATCTTTTGAAAATTGGCTAATCTCTACTTTAACCTTCATTTTCATGGTAAAATAAAAAAATATATTTGCACAAAAACAGGGTTGCAATACAGTTCCAACAGATTTTATGGATTGCTGTTGGAAAACGGCTCGTATAATCATGCAGTGATCCAGTGGCGGTTTTACGGTGGACATGAAATTTTTTTTTTCAAATGCGTAACGTGAATGTTGTTAAAAATCATTTGATAGTATGGTTAAAAAATGCTAAACTGACAAAAAAATGACGTAAAAGGGAAGGCCACTTTTGAGGACCATTTTTATCATTTTTTTTACAATATAACTCGATCCACTTTAGCTCACCATAAATAAATTCTATAACTGTCACTGCAGTGATCGTATCTAACCTCGAGTACCAGCCCCCTATTGTGTTGACGATGGATGTGGGTAGGTTTTGGATCGAAAAAGGTAGAAGCAGGTAAGACACTCTTTATTCCTGCACCTAGTGATTATCCTCATTTGCTCCACTGCCTTTCAAGCACAAACTGCTACCATGAGGAATGTTTCGATGAGTTGAACTTTTTCATAGTAGCCCATCTTAAAACCAGCCCCGATGGTAAGCAAAGATCTGGACTTATACTTTAATTTAGTTGTTGCAACAATTAAATTTCGGTCAGTAATTTTGCACATATGGTAGGGGAGGCTAGGATAATATGGAACACTTTTTTCCTTTTTGTCTCTGAGGTGCGCTAGAATCGAGTTAGAAATTTTGTACTAGTTGTAAAGGTTATATATCGTAACAGAATATTTAAAATACACAAGTTGATAAAATAGTGTATTAAACAGTAAGTTTATAAAACATGGAAGAAGATATAAGTAATGAGCAGTAACAAAACAATAACAGATTTAAGAATCAAGAAAGATTAAAAGTGAATGAATGTAGAAGTACAAAACATGAGATTATATATGTAAGCTCTTTAGAAAATAATGAAGAATCATGCAGACACATCTTTCATCTTTTCATACTTAAAATACATCAATAGATGAACATAATACAAATCTAATATATATAAGAGAGATCTCTGCAACTCACTATATCAGCGAGTGCGAAACACAGACAGAAACTGTGGTTATTTTAAGAATGTGAATACATATTCTTACATCCCCATTCTTCGAGGGGGAGCCCCACTAGGGAAAGAACTGAGCTGATTGTTTACTAATTAGCATTCCGTCTTCCTCAAGATCATCCCACTAGCTTGGCATCTATTGATGGATTTGTAAGCTCTTTAGAAAATAATGAAGAATCATGCAGACACATCTTTCATCTTTTCATACTTAAAATCCATCAATAGATGAACATAATACAAATCTAATATATATATGAGAGATCTCTGCAACTCACTATATCAGCGAGTGCGAAACACAGACAGAAACTGTGGTTATTTTAAGAATGTGAATACATATTCTTACATATAGTATTTTGATTATTAGTCTAGAGAGGAGGTTTGAGCGAATTTAAAGAGTGTTGGAGAGGGGTTTTGATCTTATTGGCTAATAGAAATATATGTACAAAAAATATGACCAATAGTCTAGAAAGAATATGACATAAAATGGGTGTTCACAAATAATTTAGTGGAAATTAAGATATATGCAAGATTGCCAAAATAGTATAAACAAGAAATAAGTTTATAGGACTTGTGTAAACTAAGTAACTGTTTATCTAGGAAGATGATGTCATCAGGCAAGTCTGAATTTGTTTGAATGACGTGAGTATTTATGAATAGAATAAAAGAGAAAATAGATTGAAAGTAATGATGATGATGATAATAAAAATACGAATTTATGAAAATATTAAAAACTCCACGAAAATATCGTTACACCAATAAATTCAAAAAGAACAAACCTTCGTCTACAAAACAAAACCAAAAGAAAGAATTAAAATGTGGTAGTTTCTTTCTAATTCCATCTTGAATAAGGTAACCTTGTTTTTTCATGGTGTACTACCTCATGTACCATGGAATTGAGGGTGGTGTACAATGGTACATGTTAAATCTTAGTAGAAAGAAATATTTTTAAACCAAAAAATTTAATTTTTTTTATCTAATACCATATGAAGTGCACTGCATCTAAAAGTTATTATATTTAGATAACAGATGATATCTGCTATTTGAATTATAATAATATAATTATTATTAGGAAAATTGATTTTTTTTTTCAAATTGTAACACTTTCCACATTAATTTGCTAATTTAACACATCATTCACAGTATCCAAAACTGTCTTAAAATCCAATATTTCATGTTTTTGGTCAGTTTTAATTAGGAAAATTATTTGCAAGAAATTAAAAGCTATTTAATTTTAGTATGTTGCATGACACACCAGAAAATTTTTACCGTAGTACACTCGGTTTACTTTTTTACTCGAAATTTACGTTATATTTAATCTAAGTGTTTTTGAGTATTGTAACTAAATAATTAATTACAGACTATTAAATTTCTTTGAGACATCCAAAAATTTGAAGGCTCAACTTCTAACACTCTTTCTGAGTTAACAGCATTTTACTTATATGTTATAATTTTGATAAATATTGCAATAACTTTTGAACAACAATAACTGGATAGCGAAAATAAATAAATATGATGCCTAAATCTATGGAACGGGTTTGTTCAAAAATGAAAGGGAAGTTAATTTTGTCAATGGTATACTGTTCCATGGTATCTCGGTCTCCCCTACCAAATAATAATAAGAAAATGGCAAAAACCATTATTCTACTACATTGGAACCATAGGTTTATAATTATATGTATATTTTGACTGGAACCTCGCAACTGACTTGGTAGGTAATCAATTTTAGACTGTAATTAAATTATGTAATCTTAATTTTGTAAAATTTTTCTATGACAAAATACACAGTTTAGACCCCAGTAAGCTGACAATTTTTACAAAACTACAAAAGAAAAATAAATATAGGTAAGTACACCAGCCTTGCTATAAACTTGGCATAAACAAAAAGAACAACAACAATCAAATGGACGTTTTGTTTAAAGATTTAAATCGTGGATGTGCAAACGCCACCGATTGATAAATGGAAGTTGAACAGGCGCAAGAAATTCGAAAATAAATAAATAATTTAAAACGAGTCTGATCTGATTACTTGACAAGAAAAATAGCAATTAAGGATCATTCATAGTCGCCCTATGCATATATTTTTTTATATTTTTTATTTTTATTCTATTTTGTTTTTTTGCATCAACCCTCTTGCAAATCCTTTTCATTTCCAATTCTACAAGATAAACGTATATATATATATATGTACATCGTACACGATTATCGATTATCGTTGGCCATTTGGAATTTTTGAAAAACAGAAGCCGTTTTTCCAGTTTTTTGGTTTATTCAACGAAACCAGATAAGGCGTTGCGTTGGAATATGTACACAGTTTAACACGTATTAGAAACCAGTTCCATCTTCTGTATATCGCGTAAGTAATAAAACAAAATAGAGATGATGAGCATGAAAGAAAGATAGATGAAATAAAGAGACAGAAAAAATAAAGGAAATAAAATCTCCATTAACGAAACATTTCGTGTGGATAATTGAAGGAAATACCGAAATTCGTAGACGATTACTGGTAGAAAATGAGATTTTGGGGAAATGGCTGATGTATCGAATATTGAAAGAAGAGAAACTTTTATTCTATTCCTTCAAATGAGAAGCAGTATACAAAGTGTTGTATAAAATGAATAAGTTTACCAACAATAATAATAATAATAATAATAATAATAAATAGTAAAAATAACCACAGTAACAATAATAATGACACCAAATAATAATAGGTAATTCGTAGATTTTACTTAGTCAAACAACAGGGCATCAAATACCAGAGAGAAACTGGTGAGTGCTTTTCTTCTAAATTAAAACAATTAAATTAACTTTTTTTTATGTTTTTCCACAATATGACCAAATTTACTGATGATGAACTCAAGAAATACTATGACCAAGACAAAAATCTTCAATAGTTTCAGTCATAATCTTGCCCAGTCAAGTCTTGGTCATAATTTATTACTTGTTTATAAGATCTGTAAAACAATTGATGACCAATTTATTGTTACTTACTATTCGTGTCATTTCAAAAAAAAAAAAAAATCAGTCAATGATGAAAATATAAACAAAGAAAAAGAAAGGTAAATCATTAGGCCTAAATGTTGAAAACTATTGAAGCACCTAAGTAGCAAAATTAATGCGAAAATGTTTAGTTTGTTCATATGTTTCCTCGTGCATCAATTGCCCTTTACATTGGTCTTCCTCAGTAGGGTCTATCTGTCGTTGTTTTGCTTAGCGGAAATGGAGGTGAAGCCATTAATGGAGCCATAGGTCTAAGACCTCATAAAATGCGGAAAAGTTCCCCTGGAAAACATGTGAAAAGATGCACTCCTTTAAAGAGAACAGAAAAGAATTATCCTTCTAATTTTAATCTATTAAGGAAACAATAACCGAATCTTCAATACCACCTTCCTGAAGTTTTATCCTCGCTTCATCTCCGTGCAGAAAGTGCAAGACCAAGACAACTCATACAGTGGTAAATTATGCCACGAGACATGGAGACAGTATCTACAAAAAAAAAAAAAAAAAAAAAAAAAAAAAACTGTGAGAGATATAGAAAATGAAGCAATCATTCATTCTCAGTAGCCAACAATATAATAAATTTCAAAAAATGTCTCACCACATCCTTTTTATTGCAGGTTTACACCAATTTTTAAAATGCTGAATACACGCCATTCAATTCGGCAGAACTACAGCGCTACACATGCACCTTATCAATACTATCGTTATCAAAACCTTAAATAAAATATACCTAATTCAAGATATCCTTGAGAGACATTTTTGATTAAGTCTACAGGAGTACCTACTCAATTCTCATTAGTATTTTAGTGTATTAAAACATGCGCAGAAAACCTGATCGGAATTGCCCATGCGTTTTCATTTTCACTTTGATGAAGTAAACAACAAAACTGTCCATTTGGATGGAAATGATTGGTTTAATTAGAAGTGTTTCTATGTTGTTGAGTCTTTTGATAAATTCTACCATCTGTTTGATGTTTATTGTGTTCCTTAATTGAAATATCTTATATTTTTATTCGCTTTTATTGCAATTACTAACGCCATAAAATTTGACGTAGTTCTTGTACTAACATTTAGAGGTGGTAAAATTGGATTAAGTTTTTATAAATTACCCTTTCATAACGTGTTTTCTTTTTCATGATAAATTTCATCAGGAGTGGAAAACAATCGGTGTGGCATTTTAGTAGAAATATGATCCTTAAAGTGAAGTACCTGGTCGTGTTCAAATCTAATAAAAAATGACAATTTTTGAGTAACTTTTTTTTTATAAAACTTATTTTTACCCTAAAATATTAAATTTTTGTAATAAATATTTTAAAACGTCTATTCTAGTATATTTCTCACACTTCGCCATAGAAGACAAGTTTATTTTATCGCATTAATAGTATTACTACGTAACATGGGAGGGAAGTGAGCAATTATTAACGAGTGCGAAATTTGCAAGTATGAGCTGTAGGTGAATGTGGTAACCACGTAAGTTGATAATTTCGCACTCCAACCAAGCTGCACGTAATATTTTATTAATCAAGGGAAGGAAAATTTAAAACTTCAAAAACAAAATGGCATTTTCAACTTTGTTTTCAACAATCTTGAGTCATTCATATTTATGTTTCAATTATAAATTGTTATAAAAACCCGCTCATATGCTGATATATACGTGATGAACAGAAAATAATGTAATACTTCCCTCGGGGTGATAATATTATCAGCAAAACATAATTTTTCCATTTATAAATAAGATGATAAACACCCATTTTTTACCTGCGTAGTTGATAAAAATAATAAATTATTAACAAAAAATTGACTTAAAATAATTAATTTTATCTTTTCTTTTTTCTTTAGTTTTCTTTTTGCTTCCTAAATACAGCCCTGTTTGCACCAATTAGCCAAGTTAGAAATTATATCCTGGGATGTCTCTTACTTTTTGATAAAGGTTTTTATTTCATATTTCAACCCTCTCATTTCAGCTTCTCTTAAATTTTTCAATTTTTTCTACCGATAAAATCCTCTCCCTGTCTGTTTTACCCCTCCTTCTTGTTAGTCAGTCCAGAGTGAATCTCAGAAAATGAAAACAGTGACCTACAAAAACAATTTTTTTTTTCATTGTATTTCCCACGTTTCTAATTCATCTATGAAACTAAATTTAAAATAGGAGAAAAATGCATAATTGGTCCAATAAAATTTGCTTGCTATCAAAATAATATTAATTATTTATATTGGATAAGTAGGTATATGTGCCTCTTAGATTGTAATACTTAACCGTCATGTTTTCTGTAATATAATTTTTTTATAATTTTTTTATTCGATATGAAGTGAGTAAATACATAGAGGCCATAACTTTCCAAATATAATCTTACTCTTTTAACACAGGCCTACGCAGCCTAAAAACATTCAACAAAAAAACTAATTATCTGAGACTTCATTTGACGAAATATGAAGAAATGTTTGTTTTAAATTTGCTTACTTTTTGTATTTGGCGCTTAAATAGTAGGCTTAGGCTACATAAAGTAGAACATTCTTCCATTATTTCAAAATATTTATGAATTAAATTGTCACAACTAAGAAAAGCCTATGATCTAATGGTAATAGAATGTTGGTTCACAGAAACAAAGAAAGGTTGACAAAGTGATCCTTTGGGCATATATGAGTTGATCTCAGAAACTTGAAAAATACATGTGACAGTGATTCTCTGGATACAGGTGGTTTCAGAGCACGGCTGAAAACCATATTATGTGATATCGAATTCAAAAAAGCTCGCTCAACATTTCTTCAATGGGTTGAGATATCGAAGAAATTTTTGCACTAAAATATTGTAATATTCATTTCTCAAAAATAAATTTCTGGATTTTTTGAAATTCATCCCTTAAGGGGGTGAAATGGGGTGAAGTGCCTTTTTGACTTTTTAGAGTCCATCATTATATCACGGATACCACTCATTCCAGCTGACTACCATTTTGAATTCAAAAAGCTGCAATTTCCAGTTAAGGTATCTTTTGCAATGACTATAAACAAGTCCCTGAGGCAGTCATTCAAGGTAGCAGAAAATTGACTTGAGTGAGGACTGCTTCTCATATGGATAGTTCTACGTGGCATGTTTAAGAGTGAGTACACCTAGTAGTTTGATAATATTAGCACCTGAGAAGAGAACACTAATGTGGTATATAAAGAAGTACTTCGGTGAATAAAATCTGGAAAATTAGACAATTTGATATAATTTAGTTGTTTTTTAATTTTAATTTTAAATTATAATTAAGTTCATATTATAATTTAGTTTCTCATATGTTTTTTTTTTTTTTGAATAAACAAACATTTTTCAAATTTATAGTTTACTTTGAATCTCGAGATGCGAAGCGGTAAGAGAAAGCAACACTAGAGGATGTTTGGCCGCGAAGCGGCCAGGAGGCCAAGCCCCCTAGTCTACCTACAATTAGATATACGTGTCAATTATTAGCGACACAGAGCTGTAGAAAATTGAGAGACAATTCTGTTAAAAAAATGTTTTTTTATACAAATCTTCAGAACATTTGTTAAATTTACGTATTATTGCTTCTGGCTGTTAGTGCTGCACGTCGTGACTATTGCAGAATAATTTTTGATATTTTGTAGAATATCTTATATATTTTGGGTGGGGATATTATCTTGATTGAGGATTGGGGACTCAGGCCCCTTGATGACAGTCATACTGCCTAAAGGTTAGCCAAATTTGTGCCTTCCACATTAAATCACGTTTGTAATTACTTGTTGAACTTTGCACATAACTTGTAGTTGTAATTGAATCGTGATCAATTATTTCCTTGTTACCAATTCCATCATACAGTAGCAAGTGCACTTTCATACCTTATAAGTTACCATGGTTACGTGTAATGTGTGACTAATTATTAACTGCCAATCAAAATCGCTGCTTATGTAATTATTTGTATGTGTGTGTGTGTGTGTGTGTGTAATGAGCCGGGTATAAAAAGTCTTAGTGCACAGAAGCCATTAGCAGGTGTTATGGAGGTTGGCTCACCTGTGTGAACAAAACACCTTTTATGCGTGGATATACAAACAACCAAAGGTATTCTGCATGATGTAATTTTTATAATTAAAGGGATATTCCTTTTATAATTTTTTTTCTTTCCATTATATGTACTTACCATATAAATAGTAAAATACGATATTTTAAATTATTGTTAAAATTGAAATCATGGAAGCTGAGTGTATCCACACTGATCATTACCTAGCGATTTTGATTCGGGTGTTAATTTTTTAGCAGGCTACGGCTATCAAAACTAATTGACACAAGGTAGCAGAAAACTTGTATAGTAAAATTCAATATGTATTGGTAACTTAGGTATTCGAAATTTTTTCATTGATTAGTCGCGTGTTTTACCAGAAACGTGAGCTTGATTTTTTTTTGTTCTTGTTTTTTTGTTTTTGTTATTTGTTTATTGGTATTTACGATCTTGTAAATGAGCTTTTCGTCCACTAATTTAATGAAAAATGACGACAAAATTGGTACCTATCTAAGTGAAGTTACGTTTCCCTGCGAAAATAGTGTAAATGTGAAAAATTAACGTCAAATCAACGAAAAGATTAGCCAAAAAGTTGACCTTTTCTTAGTTTAATCTTCACAACACGTACTGTAGGTTTTGTCGGCTCGGGGAATCGAACCTGGGACCTACATATTCGCCAGCTAAAAGCAGTGAACTTGACCGCATGGCCATCTCACCGCCAATTATAACTGACGAATGTATTTTGTATTAGACAGCGTATGGTGGTTCCCACACACTCCCCCCCTAGAGAGACTCAACACGAGTTGAACGACATTAGATGCTGTGGGAGGTTGGGCTGAATCAGAAACGCCTCTTATACCTATACACACAGGCTTATACTACCTATACGGGTTCTATTTCCACTATATAGGGCGCCATCTATCGGCGACTCAAGTTAGGAAGGAGAGTTGTGAGTTCCACCATGCACCACTAGGGTGCGTGCGTGTCCAGCACACGTCAAGGGTCACCAGATGTAGGTTTTGTCGGCTCGGGGAATCGAACCTGGGACCTACATATTCGCCAGCTAAAAGCAGTGAACTTGACCGCATGGCCATCTCACCGCCAATTATAACTGACGAATGTATTTTGTATTAGACAGCGTATGGTGGTTCCCACACGTACCTATAATTATCACATTAATTTAGCGGCTGCTTTTTAGAAACGAGCCAAAGGGGAATTGGTACTTCTGGCGCAACTAAAGAACAAAAAAATAATTAGATTTTCGCTAATTTTTTTTAATACTAATACTTAAAGTTTCTGTAGAATAGAATTTTTCGCGGATAATATAATTTTTTTGTACTTCATTTCTTCCACAGTCGTACAGTGAAGCAACGTGATATCGATTTTTGATCATTTTTGAAAACTATACGGAAAAAAAACCGAAAAAAAAAACATTAAAATCCATCGGAATGATTTTAATGCCATTGGAATCGACTAATGAAAAATTTATTCTCGCTTAATCGGTGTAATTAACGAAATTATAGTTCGTAGTAACGAGCACTAAAAAATCTCGTACTCCAATCACAAAGCACTGTTTATAGTCATAAAAACTTACAACGATGCTGTAAAAGGAAAATGTGTCGGGTTAATTGACTGCATCGGTAGGTACCTGGTTCGAACATGACGAATTGGATTTTTTGAGAAACACGTTTTTCTTTAATTCTTTTAATGCCACCTTCATTCAGTATACTCACCTAATAGCTGAAAACAAAATTTTCTTATCACGTACCTACCTATAGGTACCTCTGAAAGAAAATTAAGAACACAGTAATATGAATTAAGAAAGATTACAGATTAATAAGAGTGAGTAAATATTATTAAATCGATTGCACCAGAACGACTACAAAAATAGCGTTGATACTATTTCAAGAACTGATCAAATAAACCAAAACATTTTGGTGTTTCTACGTATCCACGTAGGTACTGTCAGTTTTGACTACTCGATTAGCTAGTGTTAAATTTCAGTGCATGTAACTGTCAACTGCAACTACCTACCAGAACTTTGTCACCGATCACCTCAGCTCTTGTAAAAATACCAAAATAGAGAGTGGGGACTGAATCACTGCTTTGAGGCCTTATCATAAATAATTCTTATATCTTCAGCAAAAGTCACAAGTCAGCCAACTGGACATTTTCAATAGATTATTGCTCTCGTTAACGTTCTCAATTAGCGAATGTAGTGCGTGTTGCATAGGCATACTGCCTGATAAACGTACAAGTAAGGTTTTACTGATAAAACAAAGAAAAATATGAAATCCCTTTTATTCAGCGTTGTAAGTATGTTATATATTATAATTATTGGTAAAAGAAAGGTACCCACAAACTTGTTTCAGAGTTTTATTTGACGTTTATTTTCTTTTGCGTTTAGTTTAATTTCGTTCTCTTAGAAGTAGGCATCCAATTTCCTTAGATCGTATTTTTGTGTACTCTCGACGAATTATAAGAATAAATAATAATACGTCTTATTTGTACATTACTAGGTCAATTAACAGTGAAATAGATATGGAAGGTTAAAGGGCTATTGTCCCAAAAATTTGGGCCCTTTCACTGTACCATTCAATAAAATTAACGGGGAACATATTAAGTATACTGAATGATAAATTTACAATATGAGATAAAAAAATCATGCAGTTGATTACAATATGTCTCTCAGTAAACCTGCAGATGGTAACACCCGTCATGTTTCAACTTTTAAACTCGTCCATTCTTGAAATTTTTTGTACCCGCTGGCCCAAATTCGGTTCCAAAATGAAAGTGAATCAAAGGCTATATAAGTATCTACCGATTCCTTCGAATTTGTTCACCAACAATTTGATCATATTATAGTTCCTTGTGACCTTTTAATTTTAATCATTTTTCAAATTTGGCATTATTTTACGACAGTTTCAATCTACTCAACAATGGCGTATCCAGGTAAACTATGTGGAGCAGGCCATGATGGGGTCAAAGAATTATAAATTGTAAGTAGGCCTATTAATAATAGTTGTTCAATAATTACAGACAATAAAAAAAAAACCTAATTCCATAACTAATTTATTTCGAAGTATTTAGAGGGCAGGACAGACTTTGTGAGCCAAAAACCCGCTGATGACGTCACAGCTAAAAATTAAATTTTTTTAATCTGCCATTTATTGCAAGCTATTTTGTTTTCTCTAGCTTATATAAAGATTTTATGGTACTTTTACCTGTCTCTATTTGAAAAAAATTAGTATTTTTTTTTAAACTTTTTTCTAAACCCTGCGCTTAAATTAAATTCTTCAAATGTCTCAAGTGAAGCACAAAGAAACAGTGAAAACTTGAAAAAAATGGCGTTATAAAAGTTTAAAAATTATCTTAATTACCGAATCTTTTGGAGTAGCGAATCGAACCATGAATAATTCAAATATTCGGAGCAAAAATCTTTGAGAAAAAAGATGACCCCATAATAAGACGTATAATAAAAATTGACTATCGGATTTAAGCATACCAATCTCCTAGTTAGGTACCTGGTTCATACCAATTTTCCATAAACATTTAGAAAAATTCACCTTACAACATCAAAAACAACAAAAAAATAAAATAAATTACTTACAATCCAATTAATTCGCACAGCTCCTAGTTTGCGCACATTCTCACCCATCTCGCTATTAGGAATGTTTTTTTTTATTTTTATTCTGAACATCTGTTTCAACAATTTTTTTTTCTTATTTATACAGGTTATTAATCGTCGTTCCAAGTTAATTACCGAAAAATTTTTATTTAAGTTTTTAAAGCAACGAATAAATTTTTTTTTAGCCAACTACATCCGGTCGTATTTATTTGTTTTTTTCTTTTTTATTTATTTTTTTTTTATGTAGTTTATTTTTGTATTTCAATTTTTTAATTCGGTTTTTTTCTCTTTTTCATTGGATCGTTAAAATTATATCTAAGTTAATAAATAAACAAAATTAGTCAGCGCAGTGTATAATGAGATAAAAATTTAAATTTTAATCTTATTTTGATATTTTCATGCCTGACAAATCGTATTTTATTTACATTTTTATTTTTTCGTTCTTATTAGATTTGAAGAAAAAAAAAAAAAAAAAAGGAAAAAAATAAGAAGAAAAAAAAAGGAAAAAAAAAGAGAAAAAATTGAAGTGGCAACGTAAATTACCTACCTTAATTATTTATGGTATTGACATTTGCGAGTAAATCATTTAATTTTCAACGTCATTTACCTCATCTATTGATGAAAATATTAATATTTAAATTTTTTACATAGGTACGTATTTTACACGGGATGTAAGGGGTACGGTAAAATTTGTTTCTCTCAATGACAGAGGTATACGAGTACATAAAACTAGTTGTATAGGTAGCAAATAAATGACGAGTGAAAATGATGGACATTTTTTTACACCTGTGCGTCTCGTCGAGCTAAAGAATACGGCGAGCCCTTGAAGTTTAAATAAAATTAAAACATCAACAACAACAACATGAAAAAGAACACAGTTTTAACCAACAGTCGATAATATTATTCTCAGTTAGTTGTAACATTAATTTTTGACGTGTAAACATCTTAGTGCTCGGTATCTATGTTAGAGGCTAAATGAGAATTGAGAAATTGTGAATTACTGTAACACTTACAATTGTAACTCTCGTTTGTGTTTCATGACATATGGGTGCGTGGTTGTGTGTTAGTGCGACGCGTTGCGCATGCCCACAACCACACTATTATTATGTTTACACATCAATCCTTCATGAGTAAACTCCCAGTGGAACTCACACTTTTTTTTTTTTTTACTTTTCTATTACTTCTTTGTTTTTAGTCTATCATTTACACATTCTGTGTGAATAAACCAAAGTAAATATTATTATCATACAACGTTAGATAGGCCTACTGTCACACAATAAATTTGACAGTGCCTTTTAATTATTATGATTTTGTACAGTGATTGCCTCTAGTTCTTCTCCTGTCACAAGTTAATGTTGAAAAAAAGAAATGCGTTAAATAGGTCTAGATTTCATGTTTTATGCTGATAAACAGCATCGAGTGGGTAGTGAAGTTGGCAGAGAATAGCACAGAAGACAGAGTGATTTAGCGTCCAAGGTACAGTAAAATAATTAGTGCAATCTCGTTCAAAAAGTGGAGAACACTGGTGAAATCAACTTTGTAGCAAGAGTGCCTTCACAGTGAATTCAATTGCACTGTCTCACTGGCTCGTAGGAATGAACCCAGGAGAGATAAAGGCTGAGCCATCAATCATATAGAACACATATGGATACCTAGGTAAACACGAAAAATGGTGTTAACATTATTAAACCCTGAAATGGACAGAGATTTTTTGCACATGGGCAGTACGTCTTTTGGCGGCTGTTTTTACAGCTGTTTTCAGAAATAACTAGATTCACGAAGATTCACAGCAAATAAAATCTAAAAATAGCTTTGGATTCACCAAACCAACAGACTGAAAAAAGACAAAAAAAAGACTTACTCCGCATGTGCTGAAAATCTTTGTCTATTGTAGGTTTCTTGATCATACAACGCTTGATTAACACTGGCAAGATACAGTTGCTGGGTATCCTTACATCTATGTGATTAAAGGGCAGAACCCACAATAATAAGGTCATATATCAGTAGTTACGTAGTCAGCTAAACCTGCTGTTGTATAAAGAAATTTCGAACTGGCATAGTGATGAGACAAGTTTTTCACTGTCATGAAGTCCAGGTCCATTCTTGAAGGAAAATGTTGGACCATGATCAAGACCAAGGCTAGTACCAAGACTCGATATGGTTGATCCAGAATAAGAGCTATGGCAGCTCCAACTAAAACATTGATGGTTCTCAGTTAGTTTCTCAAGCGTTGTCAAAGTGGAAAGTACGGAATGAAAAATCTTTTATGAGAAATACTTTTTGTTAATTATTGTCTGAATTTGACTACAGTCAAGCTTTGGACATGTCGAGTTCATGGGAGTGCAGTATTAATTGTGAACTTGATAAGTAGACATAATTTTAAGGAATTATGACTTCGGCGTAGTTAGTAAAGTTCGTAGATATCTCTAAAAATTGGGATAATTCTGTTATCAACGATCCTAGTGGATTTTTTTGAAATGCATCCATTAGTGTAGGGTATAGCCTATCTCTGAGAGTTGAATATTTTTCGTGTTACCAAAAATAAAAAATTCGTAAGTATCTTCATTCAGTTTATTTTTAAAGGAAATGTGCATATCTCCTAGGAATTTCCAAGTTGAAAAATTAAAAACAAGTATCTACAAGTTGATAATCTAAGAAAAATGCGTATAATGAAACAATTTATTGATATTTGTTAATATTGGTGAGAGAAAAAGTGCGTATCTCTATTTATTTCTTATTCTACCTGCATTTATTATTTATTCATGAAAAGAATTGCAAAAATTTTATGGACAAAAATTATTTTTCCATGTAATGTTTTTGTAAACTTAAGTTAGCAGAAAGAAAAAAGATTTATTTGGTGCTGAAAAATAGTTGTTTCCTTCTGTAAAATTAAGAAAAATGGAGATACGCACTTTACTTATCAGGCCAATGATGAAACTTTTTAAGTAACATTTTAGTAATTGTTGGTGGTAGTTTATGCTTTACAACAAAATTGAGCATCCTGTTTTTGGTGTGCTCCAAATTGAGTACCTACCTAAACATATAAAATACCATAAGTAGTTAGGTTTGATCAACACTATATGTATTGCCATGATGTAAAGTGTCACGCTTTCAATATCTTAGGAAACATTTAAGCTCTATACAAGAAGTTTAAGATAAATATTATACTTCTTACCGATTTACTTTAAATCAATATTACTCACTTCCCCTCATCAGTAATTACAAAAATGTGTTTTCAGTGGTAAAAAGTTAAAATTATTCAATTTCCCTTTTGCTTATTGCCATCTTCAGTTTTATTCAAAGAATGTAAGATAATGCACCTACATCAAAAGATAACTTATTTAAAGCGAATATAACGATTTATTTTTGAATAACTGACATGCATCTGAATGATAATGTGCTTAAGTGTTGTGAAATGTCTCACATTGGGCTGTTATACAAAATCACAAGGTAAATATGCTTCCAAATTAAATTTTTGAGAAAAACTGGCAGAAGGAATGAATTTGTAATTCTGTCAGTGACTAGTGTGGCACGAGTTCCAACAGAATTACTTAATTTTAAAAGTTGATGCTCCGACAATTTCCTCATTATTGTGTCTTACATTATTTTATTCATTGATTTGGAAAAATTTTTGAAAATGGATTAAATTTACATTCAACTAAAATATGGCTGAAATGGCTATTCTTTTCATTATGTTGTGACACTTTACAACGTTGTTTTTACTTGTTACAACCTCCGGTTGTAATGTGTCGAAATTTTTATTTTTTTGTGACTCTACCTCAGGCTGTGAGGGTATTTCATTTTTGATTTTACTTTTATTTTGTTTAGTTTATTGAATGCTCTATTCGTTGGTATGAATGATGAAACAATTGGAAGAAAAACTTCGAAAAATATGGCCCAAAGAATTTTCGTGTGACATAATACGTATTTATGAAAAAATTGTTGCGAATATAAGACGTTTAACACTGATGTTAAAAAATATCAGAAGTTTATGTTAAATTATTAAATTCGTTTGAATTTGTTATAAGATGAATCTCCAAATTTTTTAATTTTGCATTACAGTTCATATGCTCCTGTGTTCCGATGGCAAAACAGCCGCTGAAAAAGAGTGCTTTGATGGTATAAATCGAACTATGTCAACGTTTTAGTGCTACACAAGTTATTGACCGCGGGGTGTAATCATGGCTCGGGCTTACGATCATCAACCTCAACCAAGAGAAGACAATGACATCGACTATAAATCATGTCTACTGTCAGAGCCTCAACCCCTAGCTACTTCTATTGACCTCAAGTATACCAACCAAATCAAATGACTATTCCCCCATACCACAGTCAATAAACATATCAACAGATCGTCGTCATCTATCTCTGATAACCAACAACAACCATCAGCCATGGTGTTCACATCCATCAATTATGGCCGCACTTCCTATCGAAAGCAACCGCATGAACTAGTCACCGTTTCTCTGACGATGACCATCAACGAAGGCAGCCAATCACACCAAACCATTGTATAGATTTGCCTAATCCAAAAATACATCAATAAGTTGTACGATGAAAATCAATCGAAAAAAACAAACTATGTAAAACTGCAGCAATTAATATTGAAAAAATTGGTTCAGATGAATTTGGATGAATACATATCGTATTACTAAGCAGGCTAAGTATAGCACTTAGAATCTTAATGATTGACAAAGATTTAGTTGGAAACTGAGGTAATCAGGTATTTCAATAGCCCACCATTGATTGTCAATATCCCATAATTTCAAATGGAACATATGGAAACCTGAATAAAATTTTGAATAAGTCCCTGTATCATAATAAAATTTTCAAGAGTAATATTATTAAGTTGTAAGAAAACTGGGTGTTGCGAGAATTATTCAATGTTTGAATTATCTCAACAAATAAGATAATTTCTAAATATTATCTTTTATTAAATTTGAACTTCAAGTTATTACAAAACACATTTAAACTTTAACTTATCACTGATACTTAAAAATAGTGAGACCTGATGTCCATAACATCGAGTATGGACCTTAACGTTTCTACTCGACTGCTAGTTCAGGAATGAATATGTCTTTAAATAGAAGACAAGACATCACTTTTGTTTTCTTTGTTATAGATCAAAAATGGCCCACCAAAAAGGTGGCATGACATGGAACATCCGCCAAATATGATGACTCTTTATTGTCAGCATATTTGGTGGTGTCCATCCGTGAGAAGCAAAGTAATACATAGACAGCTATTATTCCAAGAATTAGGAATAATAGTTGTCTATATTTGTTCGACACGTTTTTGTAGACGAATTGAATCATCTGCAAAAATGGCACGGAATACTGGGAAACAGAAAACAAATTTTAATTAATTTTTGTGATTCTTAAGAGTCTTGCTGCTGGTAGGCTATTTTGTAAATTTTGCATTAAGTTTTGATGAAAATTATTCTAAAAAAAAATTGATTCATACTTCCCACGAGCAGTAAAAAAAACTACAGCCTATCCTACACATATGCGGATTCACTCACATTTATGTGTGAAATAGGTACAATAGCCATCATGGAGGCGACTTCTGTAGTGCAGCAGTGCCCTCATCCCTAAAATTTTCGTTTGCGTTTACCAATTTTATGATTTTCATGAAAAAATAATAAAAATGATAGCCTAATAAAATCATAAGTAAAAATTTCCAGGACCCCCCCACGCTTTTGTCTGGGCACGCCACTGCGCACTGATGAGTATAAAAATGCAGTTTTTGTTGTTCGTCTGGCTGGCTGTTCGACGGAAAATAATGAGAAAAAAAATCAAAAAGGAAAGAGATGTGTATCCTACAGCATAAATTTCAAGCAAATTTGTTATTGCCACTCTACGGTAAATCGTAAAATAAGTAGAAGAATAAAATAGCCGATTAAAAATAGAAGCAAATAACCTTCGCTTTAATGAAATGAATTTGTGATTTTTTCGTATTCATAAACTCAATCTGAATTTACTTCTGTAGAAAAATGGGTACCCACGTTATGCATTAAAAAAAGAAAAAAGGTCTTGTTAATAACAAAGTTACATTTTCTCCGGTTCTAAATAACAAATGAAAATAACATTAAATGCAGAAGAGGAACTTCGAATGTGTTTATTTTTCATATAACTTAACATTTCATGAAGAAGTACTTTCCTATTTTTGGGCTAAATTAAGTCGAACGGACTTACAAGTAAGATAAAATTTCCAAAATTTATAGTTACCTTCTCAGCCTCTAAATGCGTTCCTTCGCACAATTATTCGATAAAAAATTTCATGAATTCTGAGTTAGGGAACCGACTCATGCCTATTTGTTTCTCTCTCGAACTAAGAAGGTTTTTTTTTGTCTCTTATTCCAATTAAGTAGATTTCTATGAAAATCTAATTATTAATTTTGTTCTGATGAAAAGACTTAGGGGTGAAACCTAATAGGTTTTTCGTTTCATAGCGCAAAGAACATTTTGGTACCATTTTCCGAAATTCATTTGAATGTATATAAATTATATACGTGTAAATATGCAGCCTGTTTAAAAATTCAAAATTAATTAATAAAAAAACATACTTTGGAAAAAACCCTCAATCAAAATTGTTTTTCCATGGACTTGGACTTAACACTTTGTAAAATTCTCTAGTAGCCTAACGTTTTAGGCTACATGTATATTTCTGTCCATTTTTTTCCATATTTCTACTAAATTATTATTCTCTATTTCCACACACATCTCCATAGACTGGCATCTTCATTCTGTTCATACATTCCATGTTCAATCGTTTCATCATTTCACTCTTTTTCTTGTCACTTAGCTCTTTCGGTACTTTTCTCATCTTTCTTATCTTTCACCCATTCATTGCACTCTCATTACTTCATTTTCTTTCTCTTCACTCCTCAAAGATGCTGCTGTGGTTGTACCTGCAATAAATATGTTTGTCTATCTTTTGACTCCCCTCTTCCCATCCTCTATGGTTTGTGCCTCGGAATTGGAAATTCAAACAATAGCTATTTTTTCTGTATTCCAACACCAACTCTTTTACTTTTACATAATTATTAAAAACTTATTCTTATTCACCAGTCACTCATTTTTATGCTCTGTGCAGATGCACACCATATATTACTGTACATGTCAACCTTATATAGACTTAAATTTTATATGACGATCTTTTCTATGTTATTAAAAATGTTTGCTGGTTTTTATTTAAATATTATATTTGCTTTTATATTAATGATGTGTTGATTTTCTTTTAATGGCATTTTAGGGGGGTTTTTCTGAGGTTTTGGAAGTAGCCAAAGTATAGGGAAATTAGAATTTATTCCTAGACATGGTTGAAATTTGAGTCAACGGATACCTGGTAGGCTATTTAGGGTTGGGTGGTTGTAATTCTGTGGCCACCATTCAGTGTAGGTAATTTATCTCGAGATTCCTGGCTGTGTCAATGATAGTAAAAGATATTGTGGGTGCTGCACAAGGGTTTGTTTTATTGATCCCCCTTGGCATATCACATTACTTTGTCACAATTTATGCTTGATAGTCACAAATTTTTATAAATATATTTTGTATTAAGATAGGGACAAGACTTATTAATTTTGGTGCGGATTGACATTGTGGTATGTCTGGTAGATGCTATTATGTTACATTTTTTACAGTTTAATGGCTTTAAATTCCAAATTTTGAAGTAATGGTTACAAAATTTGACACAGACATAGATTTACCACAATTTCAACATTTTTCCAAATTTGGTTGCAATTGGTTTTATGGTTCATGCCTTGGGACCGTTGGAGAGGCTAATTTTCGATATTGTTGCAATTCTTGTTCAATAGTTGCACAATTTGGTTATTATTCTTCAACTGTATCAAAAAATGTTGCAATTCTTGTCCAATAATTGCATAATTTAGTTATTATTCTTCAATTGTATCAAAGCGTGCCTTTGAAGACCTACATTTTCTAGCGAAGTGTAGATGCGCCAGAGTTTTATTTTTATTTAAACCATTTTAGTTCAAAAAATATCGTTTCTTCAACCATGAATAAAAGACCGTATGGAAAACTAAATTCTTTGCGAATTCTCGAAAACACTCCAACAGCATTATAATCAAACGGCATATTATAGAAGGAAATAGTGAGATGAAAGAAAAAAGCGAAAAAAAAAAGGCGAAAAAAAGGTAAAAAGGAAAAAGCGATAAAAATAAAATGAAAATGAACTCGAACATTTTAATATAGTGACGATGCCAGGTTTTTCTTTTTTTCCTCTCACTCTCTCTTTTTCTCTCTCTCTTCGAATCTCGCTCTCTTCCTTTTTTTTTCCTCTTCTTATAATATCGTCAACACCTACGTTGTAAAAGTAATAAAAAGGATTGTACGAATCCCCGAGGAAAACATTAAATTAACATAAAAATCTTGGTCGGAATGACTTATGAGAAAAGTACGAAATCCTGAACTTCCATTTCTATGCTAATTCTTTCAAAAATAGTACATAATATTAAGCGGCAGATATCATCGGTGAAAGAAGAAGAAAAAAAAAAGCGAGGAAAAACGAAACAGATTGCAAAATTATTATGTGGAAAACGGAGTTTTCTTTTGTCACCCCATTTCTATGACATCCTAACTTTTTTATTTTCAAAAAAAGAAGAGAAAAAAGTGAAAAAAGTAATGAATAAAAAAATTTACTTTACTCGGTTAAATTTAAAGTGTTTTCATTAGTCGAGTGCAATAATTCAATTTTTAGATAACGTGAATAAGATGCTGGATGTTTATTTAAAATGATAAAATTATATTTATGTATATTGCAGCAATGGAAGACCTAATTTTGACGTCTTTTTTGTTATTGTTCTCTTTTTTTAATTCTTTTTTTTGTTTTTTGAAATTAAATCTCTTTCATTTTTATTTTTTTCTGGCCTTATTAATTTGGGAAATGATTTCAATACTTTTAACGCTTGATGAACCATTCAGAACAAGATTACGCAATATTGGTTAGGTATGTTTAAAAAATGCTTAAAAATCTTAAGGATTTGGTGGGTACCTGTTACAATAATTGAATGAAAAAAATAACTTCTGCTTGTGAAATAGGTGTAAGAATAATTCGGCAGTAAAATAATTCATATTTAATAATTAGTAAATCATAGGGTATAAAAATAAATAATCATGCAATGAGTTTATTTTACTCCCAGTGTATGAATAGAGCAGTGAAACAGTCTCATAAAAGGAAAGAACTGGAGACATAAATTTACCTGTACCTCAATCATTGACGTAGGTCATCAGAAAGAATCTCACTAACTGAGCGAAGAAATTTAATCATTTTCTTACAACTGGCTCCAGGTATTGAATTAATTTTCATATGTTCTCGAATTTTTCGATTCTGAGAAAGATTACACCGGTTATTTCTTGTTGCAAAGATGCAAATATGTTGAAGGTTTTATAATACGAGTAATCAGAAAAGTACAGACATCTGTGTAATGAGTTAGATTATTATAGTTATAGATTAATCATTGAGAAATGTAGATGATCACAAAAAAAGTCGGAAACAAATATACACCAACAGAAACAAAGTCATTATGTAGGCTGTCAATTAAGACCAAATCCTATACTATAATACGATAAATAATTGTATGTATGTATGCGGGTATGTGGGTATGTATGTAGGTAGATATATATATATATATATATATATGTGTGTGTGTGTGTGTGTGTAGGGGGCTGTATGTATTCTAAATATGCACCATTCTTGTTAATATGATACAAGGGATAGTTTTTGTTCAATAGTCACGAAATTCAGTACAAACGTTACATTTAATACAGGGAACGGATTTACTAATTTTGAGTCTAATTGATCTATTTGTTCAGAAGTTATCAGTTATTTAGTTTAATTTTGTCCCATATCTCAGGAAGGGGGTGATGTAGAGGCATGAAATTCGGAGGACAAATTAATATCACAGAGGACGATACATTTGGAATGTATTGGGGTGTGTAAAAGTCAAAATCCGCAACTTTTTCCCAGAGAGGGCTAGGGACCTCGGACTTTGCTTAAAATCTTCATTCAAACAACACAAATAAGTCATAAAATTTTCAGCTGAACCGATGGAGCGGTTTTGAAGTGATGAACGTATATACAAACAAACTTTCACATTTATGGTATTTTTGTATACACACACACACACACACACACGCGCGCGCGCGTGTAGTGTGTGTGTGTGTGTATGTATGTATGTATTTGGTATGTATGTAAAAACGTTCTGAAGATCTGGGGCGACAATGTTGCTGAAATTTGGGTACTAGAGGTATTTGGGTACGAAAAAACGATCCAGACAGGTCTCAAGTTTGAGAAAATTCGTTGAAAAAATATATGAGCATCTCAGTCTATCCATCTGGAGTAAGTGATAACAGAGAACGATGAAAAATTTGCCTGGCTTAAAGTGGGTAGGAAAGGTTTTATTTCAAATTTTTGCTAAGTCTAGGCTGTGTATGATTATTATGATTAATGACTCACGAGGTAACGAGTTTAATATTGCGATCTTAATTCTCAAGATATTAGGCTGTATTCAACGTTGCTAAAATACAGAATTTTCACAGTTTAGGGGGCTATTCTGCAAATGTTTGAGTCGTATTCGTTTCTCTTATTGGCGCATACAATGAACATTAGCAGAATAGACCCCCTGAAAGTTGAAAGTTCTCTACTTTTTTACCATGTTGATCACAGCTACATTATAGGATATTTATTGCTGAAATTCCACCCGCCTGAATTAAGTTACGAATATTATTTATAATTTCTACAACCGAGGAGAGCACTGTGAACCAGGCACAAACAATAAAAAGAGGTATAGATTAATTCACATCAAATGCCAGAATCCTGATCATTGAAAATGACTGAGACGAACAACAAAAATTTATGAATTAGCTGTTTTATTCACAAAACAAGAGATTAGCCAATATTTCAAGCATAATGTGACGGCACTGTCGCAGAACGCAGAGCAAACCTAAACGCTCTACCAATTTCTGTAATGCGTAAAGTATCTTTCCACATATTTGAGGCGCAAGATTGCCTGTCATTTCCCAGTTCTGTGAGAAGTATCATTCTGCGTACTTACGCCGCAGATGCTGCAGTGCCAGTCAGTTTTGAGCCACGGATTCTGAAGATAAATTTGTATTTTCAATATTCGACCAGATATGCGAGTTAATTATAATATTATCTGCTTTTTATATTATTTGGTAAGTTATTTTGGGAATTTTAGAACAATTTTTCTCGGTATTATCTGCAAAGAAATTTTATGAATTTCATGTTTTCCCCGTAATTTTAGGTCAATATGATATTAATTAGAAATTTAAAGATTTCTTAATTAATATTTTAATATAGGTATCTACTGATTCATATTGACAGGAAATCAATATCATATCTCTCGATAAAGTGTGACAAAAATCATCCGATAGCAATTTCAAAAAAACCCCTCTGTAAAATAATTTTCAATAATAAAAATAATACCTTATAGTTACCTAATAATTAAATAAGGTAAACATGCAAGACAAAACAATTCACAGGTTTCACACTTTGTAACAACGAGAAGAGGGCATTGAAAATAAATAAAAATCTGAAAAAACTGTAGCCCAAGTGTCTCGCCAGAAAAAGTAGGTTTTCGAGAAAAAAAATTATTGTTTTTGATGGTCACATTGATTGTCTGTAGGTTTATATGCGTTAATGGTATATTACGATTGTATGAAATGCGTTAGTTGCTGACGAAATATTAAACAACGTGAAATTTAAAAGAATTATTTCTAGTATAATAAATAATCATATAATTTCAAATAAAATCAAATAAATATAATAAAGTTATGAAATAAAGAAAAAGAAAACATGAACATGAGGTTAATTAAAAATAAAAGTTCATGTAAATTAGGAAAAAAAGAGGAAAAAAAGGTTTAAAGGAAGTACCTTCCCATCAATCCATTCTGAGAAGTCTGAAATTTTTTTAATGTCAAAATAAAAATATTTTCAACTTGTGATGACAACACAATATGACAACATCTTGTAGATAAGGTCAAGACAATATAGTATCCAAAATAAATGAAATACGAAGATGAAAGCTGATGACGACAATAACCAAATGAAATTCTTTTTCAGACAATTCTACTAACTGTCTATTAGATTTCAATTACAAAGTCATCGTGTATAACACAACACCTTGAATAAATGGCAGAATTTCACTTGGATGACAGATAATTCGAACAGAATACGGCGCAATGTAGAATTCAATGCATGGTAAAAACCCCACCAATGAGATGCATACTGCCTACATCTGTCTGCTTCGTTTTGTTTGCTTTGCTTTATTGTATTGTACTATATAAGCTTTTTTATCTGGTTGTGATTGTGACAACTATCATGAAAACAGTAAGTAGGGGAAACCTGGCCAACAAGAAAGACAACAAAAGAAAATGAATTCTAACTTTAAGACACTCTTGTTTAAGTGATACCCAGTACTAGGTTCATTTTTTTTTAAGTAGTCCTTCTTATGTTGGCAGATAGAAGCAGGTCCAAGTCTTAAGTCATTCGTTTAAGTTCTCACAAAAGTAAGTTTCAATACTTTTAGTATTCCATCTGCGGATGTAGGGTTCCAAACCTCCTCTGCTTAATGAAGAACTTTAGGATAGATCAGTTTGGAAACAAAAGACAGCTAAGGATTATTTTTTATATCATGAATATTCTAGTAATAACAAATAAAGTTTCCTTTATGCAGTCATTTATATTGCACTTAAAGGCAATCTGTTATAAATACCTGCGGGTAATTAAAACAGTCGACAATACGATCGAATAGAGTTCTTGTCATTATTAAGAGGGAAATTTGGTGTGTTGCCGACAAAATTTTCAACAAGCTTTGTCTTGATGACTACATCGCTCTGTCAACAAAGGCAGTGTAGTGTCTTCTTTTGTACATAGTGACATCTTGGTTCTAATCCATTTCACTTCATCCACTCACAAAACCAAATAAAAACTCTGAAGTCTAAAGTTTCTTACAAGAGTCTTTCACAAATCAAAATCATTAAATTCTCATGAAGACAGTCTGGTAGGTGAAGACAACGGAATTTCTAATGGTTTCATGGTTTCCCCTATTTAGTTGTCTATAATAGTTTTTATTTTATTTTTTCTCAAATTTTATTTATCCACTTTGCTTATGTCATTATTCTTTTGTATTATACGTCAGTAACAAAATAATTCTACTATTTGCTCTTTTAGGTTTTGACCCTTGTACAGATGAAAACCTTGTTAAGTTCTACTGTCGACATTCTATGCTTTCAAATACACTGTCAACTAAATTGCTGATCAAATTTGAAGACAAGGTAAGCTATGTTTTGCCATGTTCGAGAGACTTAACTACAACTTAAGAAAAATTCAGCTGTAGGATATTTCGGTTGAAAAAATAAAACATCTCGAAATTAAAAAATAATTTCAAGACAAATCAATATCAGTGTCTTGGCTATATAGTGTCTTGTAGGATATTATGAAGTCATTAACATTTAAATACCAACATACACAAAGGTGACACTATGAGCCGTTTGGTTTTGAATGTCTCAGTACCAAAATTGGAAGCATGCTATAATAATAAATATTCGTTTCAAATTTCATACATATGGCTCAATTGATTACACATAGATATTTAAAAACAAAACCTGCTATGACTGGTGTATCAAATGCTAAAGTTCTCCAAATGTCTGGAAAGGTGTCTTTAACGAAATCTGCGTCGATGGGAAAACCAAAGCTGATAAGTCTACGCTGTTATTCGTCTTCTTACCAATAAATTTCTCGTTTGTAATATTCGATTTACAAATAAATTGGGCCTAGATTTTTTTCATCACTTTCAATTTTTTTGTTAATTTTATTATCTTCGTACAGTGGACAGCTTTTGTTGCCATTTCGCAACAAACGACAATCAACGGCTTACTTGGTATCAGTTTTGACAATCTTCAGCCCAAAATATTCCTCATTTTTTCTCTTTTATTTTTCAAATGTCGCCTTCCTATTTCCTTCCTTGGCATCGTCGTCGGTCTATTCGATGTTTTAATTCAGATTTTCGGCACCCTCGACGCTTTTGAGGGATGCAGTATAAAACAGGGTAGCGGTGGCGGCGGCGGCGGTGGCGGCGGCGGCGGTGGCGGCGGCGACGTTTTTAAATACTTCGACATTTTTATATATTACACCCTTCGCAGAACGTTGTTAAATACACCGAATTTAGGCGGGAAGAGATTATAGTGTCAAAAGATATATTCCCTGTTTCAACGCTCGTAATATGATAAGGATTATCCATTATTTAAAACACGTGCCAGCGTGTTTTAAACTCGTGTATCATGAATAAAACAAATAATTATGCTCTTTTGTAACGACAGGATAAATGTCAAGGTTTCATTTTTATCAGATTTTTTTTCCTTTTTTTTTTAGAAAAAGGAAAGTAAGGAAAGAGAGTAAAGGGTGTTGAGAAGTGAAAAGTTACTTTTTAAATTAAAATGTGCGGGGATCGTAATATATAAGATACAAACTGAAAACTTTTATGGGTTGCAAAATTGATGCAAAAATGTTTTAGTTTATGGATACTGAACAACGAGGTATTAGAATTTATATTCATTGTAATTGGGTAGGTATCTTTCTAATGCTTTGGAATGGCATACGATAACGTGGAATTAACAGATTTTTTAAAGAGAATAGTTAAAAAATGTCAGAAAATTTTCAGCTTGAAAATTTATAAATGAATTCGTTGTACACAAAGCTATAAGACCTAATTCCGCAATGAATGCAAGGGTTGTAAGTGCGAAGTATTCCAATGGCAAAAATAATAATTAAGTAGGTAGGTGAATTACCATAGGTGTCTATGCAAAGAAAAAAAAATTGAGTGAGTTATTAATTTTTTTAAATTACGATTATATAAGAGTGTAAAACGTCGTGTCCAGTCAAAGTCACTAAAATACTATAAGTCAACAAACTTCCCAAGCGCTACGTTTTATATGACGTCAACGGTTCCATGAATTGGAATTGGCCAATCACAGTGCTATATCGGACACATTACAATCTTGCCTATCTCTGGACGAATGGTAAATTCGTGTAAATAGAGTCTTATCTTGAAGTACAGGTATAGTACTGAAGCAGGAGGCCGGTAGCGTAGCCACTTTTCCAGCACTGATAACTCAAATTTCAGCAGGGGTATGACTACAGCGAGGAGAATTATTTTGTTTTTTTAGGGGAAATTTCCCGGTTTTTCCTCATACCTTTGGGTCCTGGGAGAAAAGGGGAAATTTTCAAATTTTGTTGCTAGCGTGGGAAAATGGTCCAACTGGCATTTCCAACATTGGAGCTACAGCCCTGTCGACTAGTATAGAATAATGATTTCTGTCTAGACATAACAGTGCTAAGTCATGACATACTTGAAACTACTTTTATGTACGTTATCCTTGTAAATAAAACGGATAACCTTTACCAAGTGAATTCAGTCAGATCACCAATTAATGTACACACCAAGATCACACTGGTTGCCAACTTTTATGCGACCATATCTTAATAATACAATGTACATCGGGCTTATAGAACTTTACTGGCTCATCTAATTGAAATTTAAGACACTAACAACCAATAGAGAATAAGATAGTCAAAGTTGTTGGTCACACAGATCGTATTTTTGCTGATATCTATGTTGATCGACCTATTTAGGCCTAGTAATTTCAAAAACACTAGCATGAAGTTAAACTTAGCATACTCTAGCACACTTGCACAGAAACACATAAACTAATCGAACATTTGTGATTATTAAGGGGAATACACATTTGAATCATTCTGCCATACTGTATCGTCGGTGTGTATCAAGACACAATTATACAGCTCGAATTTTATGAGATATTGCTTAGGATTGGATCATATCATCAAATTCTATTGAAAATTTTGTGATCCCAGGTAGCAACTTTTGATATTATGGCAGAATACGAACATTGAATGAAAAAGGCCTGTATTATATCATTATATCATTTTTGATATAGTACGAAGTTAAGGACCTTGTACACATTGAGAAGATACAATGATACGATTTGGCAGAATGATACAAATGTTACCTTTACGCTTTCATGGCCACACCGAATACTTGGTGAAATCAAAATTTAAATTATGAGCAAGCAGAATAAAATCGTGTAATAAGTAGAAGTCACCCTGAATCATTAAAATAAATGAATCTATTGAGGAAGACAAGATGACCGATCTATTAATAGCTACCTTTTTTTATTTGCACCTTGCTATGAAAAACTGTGACAACTACACACCTGTTTTGAAAATATGGCATTTTTTCTTCACTCGACATGCTTTTTGCACTCGTATATGTTATCAAAATTTGGCAAAATGTGATGATGTCAGAGAGACTATTCTTTTTGAGCTTGCTGTGAGACAGTTGTGGTTTGTTGGCACACTTTTATACACCTACTGGAAAGGTGGTGTAAAGAAGTTGTGAAGTAGAATTTGTTTATTTTTTGATAATAGTTGTGAATGAAATGTGACGTTTATCACAACTGTTGTTGATCTACATCACAAAACGTGAAGAACATAACTAATATATCATTACACTTAAGTACCTACCTAATTACTTGCATATTAATGATACAAATCGTCTGAAATTCTTCCTAATTGTTTTTTTCTCAATGAACTTACATTCTGTGGAGTATTTTTGGTTTGGTTTGTGAATGAACTATGAAGACAGAAAATGATAAAGTTGGCTATTGTGGGGTCAGGTTCAAACCGAAAATAAAGGAGAGGTCTATTATAGGGTATAGTTTGAGTTTTTTACAATTTTCACAAAGGTACCATAAGTCATATATTATTGTTCTTCAACAAGAGATTTTACAAATCGGTATTGCAACACTAAATCCTGTAAAATACAAAAATCAGTAAGTACATATCGACCAAAACATTGATATTTCTAAATTTTTCTCAAATCTGCTCGTATAAGTATCAACGTGTATTTTTCTCAAACAGTTATACATACGATCACGAAGATTACCTCTCTATGTACATTGCTTCGATCCACTAACTCGTTATCGTCACCTTCCCTACCAGTTTCCACTGGCTTCACCTCCAATATGGTATCTCTCATAATGGAACTGATCATGTAAATGCTGCAGCTGAGCTAATTCCATCCCCCTTGCCGATTACCATGTCAGATTTCTTTATTCAAACTGAGGAATCTATTTCCCTCGAGGAGTCCAGTGCTTGGCATTCTTTGGATATCAACAGTCATTATCGGTCCATTCAGCATTCATTTTCTTTAAACTTTTGATTTCATCTCCACTCCCTCTCTCCAGATTTTATTAATGACACTAACCGACTACGTTCTGAACGTTTCCTCGACATTTTCATTCTTTCTCTCATGTCTATAAAATACATTTTAACTCATCTCCTAGCTGTCCCCTCTATCAAGTCCTCTTATTAGAGAGAAATTTAAATGTTACATCCTTCATGGCAAGCCCAGTCCTTTTCTGCAAGTCGTATGGACTCACTATCTATTCGTCTTATTGATTTAAATCAATATCCTCCCTTCTACATCACAACAATTCCTTCCATGTACATAATGAACAGTACAGCCCTATACTCCATCCTGCGTAAAACACACCAATCCTTGTAAATCATTATTGTTTCCTTTAAATAATTTATGCTGACGCTGGATTCAATATCAATAAATATCGGCTGACCAAAAAAGAAGACAGTATTTTTTAAATTAAAAAAAAAAAATAAATAAATCCTGAGATAAATAAATTATACAAAAAATTCAAAATAATAATAATTACGTTCTCGTCTCAAGACTCCAGCATTTTCCAAACAAAACAACAACACCATGAAACTCTATACAGACTTTACAAACAAGAAATGGAAAAGAAAAAAAAAAAGTGCATCGGCCTATTACTTACCCCTTCAATAAAAATGTAACGCGTGGGTTGTAAATATTTTATCAACTTTAAAGCCACATAAATAAGTCGTTAATTTTTTTCTTTTTTTATGATGATATTTGCAGTCGTATTCATGTATGATTGATGATGGGGAGGATAATTGTCAATAAAGAGTTGCATTCGTGAGAAGAGGTGCGCTTTGATCGACAAACTGCGAATACTGCATGAGAAACACAAATATGAAACGTGACGTATTGTATTTCTTCTAAATCTAATAAATTATGCTAAAATAAATACGAGTAATAAATAAACTATAATATACGTAACACGGGTTTTTCCTTTTTGACTTTTTATTATTATTTTTTTTATTTATTTATTCTTTTTTTACGAACGCCTTTTCTTTACCATAATTTCATCATTGTTTTCGGATAAGTGAATTTCGAAAAAGTGCAGTCAAATAACAAACGCAATCTTTTTACACAGTTTGCTTGTAAACGGGGTATTAAAACTATGAACTCACAAAAGGGTTATAGATAGGAATGATGAAAATTATCCATTTCTTAAAAAAAGAGAACGACTGGTACCATTTTTCTACTTTGACCTAATTTTTTTCATGTCCTATTATTATTACGTATGTCTGCATGTATTTTCACGTAGGCGAGTACTCATTGGGAACAAATCTGAGAAAAGTTTGGTGCCTATCAGTTCTGTAGTTTCTGAGAAAACTGGAAAACAAAAAATTATTAAAAAAGTCGTTTTTCCAGGGTTCTGAGAAAATGACGACAGGAATCGAGCTGAAATTTTCACGATGAATTATACTTAATATGGTGTTGCAAGTTGGATAGAAGTTTGGTGCTCATCACTTTAGTAGTTTCTGAAAAAACTGGTGAAAAAAATTGCTGTAAAAAATTTGTGTATATGGTTTTGAAAAAACTACCAAATAGATAGGACTAAAATTTTCGTGAAAGATATTCCTTATATGGGATCTAATCTGATAGGAATTTGGTGGTTATTGGTTCAGTAGTTTCTTGAAAAAAAAATTAAACAATGAATTCCTAGAAAATTAGGGCTTAGGAATAAAACATAAATATATCTATATTTTTGTAGAAGATATCAACAACTATTAATACTTTTTTTTTAATTTTTAACTTAAATTAGCCATGAATTATTGAAATATCGATATGTTTGTCAGATATTGATCATTGTCAATTTTATGTTACAATTTTTTCAAGCAATTGTGGTTCAGTTTTTTTTTTTTTTCTATAGATGAAAATTGGGAAACTGGGTTTTCTAGCAAAATACTGCTGCGCTAGAGTTTTCCTCTTTATTTTTTTGTATGTTTACTTAGTTTGCTTGTAAATGAGATTGTAGGTTTCTAGAATAGGGAATCAAACAACAACCTACAGATTAAAATAGCAACGATGCTACCACATGGCTATGAAATCAACAATATCTTGATAATATAAGTTCACATCCTCACAACCACTCTCCCTCATTTCTGTAGCCATGGTTGCAGCAAAACAGCCCACAGATGGAAGAGATAGGCTGCTGCTGTGCAGGGTGACTGACAAACCTGCAATACAGACTTACGCCATCATGGCTTAATACCACTCTGTGGAGAAAGGTGTGTGAACCTGTAGAGAGATGCGTTACAACCACTTAGAGGTAACCATTTTTATAAGTTGTCAGCTCTAGGGATTAAACTGGCAACTTAAAGGTTGGGAAAACAAAGATGCTATCTATGTGGCTACACTGTCGCTGATTGCTAGCAGAAGTTGTGCGTCTATGTTTACATCCCCATAACCACTCTCCCTCAGTGATGCAGCTACAATGCAGCATGACATCACTTCAGAGGGTAGTGCTGAGCTGTTGCCATGTGGTAAATTCCACAAAACCCACAATGTAGGCTTATACCATCATGGCTCAACGCCACTCTGCAGAGGAGGATGCATGAACAATAGCAATGCCAGGTTCACCATTTCTATAGATTGCCAGTTTGGGGAATCAAACAGGCAAATTACAGAATAAAATAGCAGCGATGCAACCCCACATATGGTTATGACACCGCCGATAGCCTGTGATGGTGCTGGCGTATAGTATAGGTTCACATCTCCACAGGGTTATTTGACGTTGTGAAAGGATTAGGGATGAAATTATCAGTTTCATGATAAAATGAAACGATCGGTACTATCTTCCTATTTTCACCTAATTTTTTATACATATTTTTAAATATCCCCAGAATTTTATGTTCACGATTTTGGAAAAACTAAAAAAAGGAAATTGCTGAAATTTTTCAGAAAAGATTGTCAAATTCTGATAGGAGTTAAAAAAATTATTTGATTAGTGGTTTCTCCAAGATTTTGAGGAAATCTCAAAAGTGATCATGTTGAAATTTGCACGATATATTGTTCTCACATATGAACCTGTTTTGTAGAAATTTTGTGTCTATTCGTTCAGTAGTTTTTGGAAAAACTGGAAAATACAAAATTGCTGAATAAAGTTTTTTTGTTTTTGGAAAAACTACAAAACATCGTTATAGGGTTGATATTTTCATGAAAGGTAGTTTTCATAGGACTAAGCCAGATAAGAGTTTAGTGCCTATTAACTCAGAAGTTTCCGAGAAAACTGGAGAACAAACAATTCCCGGAAAAGTGGTTTTTCCAGGATTTTGAAGAAATCACGAACGGGAGCGGGCTTAAATTCTCACGATACATAGTTCTGATAGATTTGCAAATCCGATAGAAAAGTTTGGTGCCTATTAGTTCAGTAGGTTCCGCGAAAACTGGAAAATGAAAAATCTTTGGAAAATAATTTTTTTCAGCATTCTGAGAAAAGTATAAGAGAGATAGGGCTGAAATTTTCAAAAAATGTAATTCTTTCGTACGACCAATTCTGACCGGTGTTTTATTCCTATTGATTCAGTTGGTACTTTCCAAGAAACATGTCGCCTACATTGCTTAAAGTATCGTTTCCGAATTTAAAGAGCAAGGAGTTGAATTATTTTTATTTTACCTGAAACAATAAAATTTTGATAGACTGATATATTTGTTACATATTTATAACTGTCGATAGTCTTTTGCAATATTTTTACGGATTTGGAATTCATGATTTTTTTTTTGAAATTTAAAAGTCAATTGTCACACTAGGTTTTCTTGCGAGGTATTACTGCGCTCGATTTTTTTCTTTCATTATACGAATTCATCAAATACTGGTTTCCATGCTTACAAACCCACAGTTATTCGTATAGTATCAAATTTGATGAAGGTCACCAAGTTATTGTCTTTTTTGATAGATTATAATAGCACAGGTGAATTTTATACGGGTGTAGGAGCCCAAAATGGATTCGTGTGTGTTTAGAATTGAAATTATTCTTCCAGTATCATGAAATTTTTCGAAGTATTTCCTCGTTTTGGTAGAATAGGCCAGCGGTTTCTAACTTGTGATCCGCGAATCAACAAGAGATCCGCCAAGAGTTTCGAGCGCATTCGTGACCAGTTAATGAGTTACCAAAGTGTTTTACACATGTAAAAATTTTCCGTACTCATGTGTGAATTTACTGGGGGCTCCACGAAATCGTGGTCTCTGCGCTACGGTGTCCACGAGTAATAATTTCATCTCTTTTATAGGGCCGAATCGGAAATTCCAACAATTTTTTTTTTTTCAATACAATTATTTATTGGAAAAACATTGATTCATATTCATATCTTCTGATACTCATAGTTAGTTAGTAACAATAATTTTTTTGTGAATATATGTATTTTGGTAAGAATTTATTTAGTTGAAAATTTGGAAGAACAGTGGAGAAGATTCAGAAAATTAAAATCATAAGAAATATGAATAATTATTGGATTTATGTAACATATCTGTCACTTTTCAGTGTTGCTCAGTTAAAAATATGATGCCAAAAAATTCTAGCTCTGACAAATTCTTCACCAGGAAAGTAAGTTTTCAAAAATTACAGGAATTTTAATAGAGCACCGGACTAAATCCGTCGCACAAAACTGAAAACTTCTCAATATACTCAATGATTGAGAAAACAATTTATTTTATGGACCATTTTTCTGAAATATTACTCAAAATGGTTATCTAAGTTATAATCGTTCATGACCACGGCCGGAACCGAATCCGAGACCAAGACCAAGACTACCATAATCTTGGTACGTATTATAATCTTATTTTTGCTTGTCACTACCAATTAGTCATCTACCTTTCACGCATAAAAACCTAAATCATAAATTGGTTTTAACGAAATAATTCATTAGCATTACATTAATTGGGCTGTTGTGTGAATGGTTTAAAAAACTACAACCCACATCTAAATCACATTTAAAAAGTGGATACCTATAAAACAAACAACTTGGAGAGGTTTACCAACAAAAAAAAAAAAAAATTGTTCCCACTGAACCGGAACACGATGTCGAGACATGTGTCCTATTAGATAGACACACACACAAAAAACTTTAATCTCTCATTCCACATAACCTGGAACTCCAAAAAAAAAAAAAAAATGGTACCTAATGCCATTCACTTACTTTTTTGTTGACCACTTACTAATGGATACCCTTACAGAACACATCGTTTCTTTTTTTTTTTCTCATTTACATGATTTTTCACTCATCATCTCGCTCCTATGTCAGAGCCTACTGAGTATACGAACTAATTTTACTTCCGATTCGGTAAAAGCAATTAAGCGATCGCGTATAATTGTTGTACTTTTTTTTTGACATTTTTCTATCTCTTTTTTCTTTTTTCGTCATTGAAACCGTCAAAGAAAGAATTTAGAGCTTCTCTATAGAGGGAAACAACGACAAAAACAATATAAAAAAAATCCGTGTTGAAAAGTTTCACGTAATCCATAAATTAACTAAGAGTAAATATTTCCTTTTTTTTTTTTTTTTTTTCTTTATTATTCAAGTGAAATGTCTTATAAAAGTTCCTTTAGCTTCTATATAGTTTTTCCTGTTCCTCTCAATTTATTTACTTTTTTCCTCAGTTTGTTTTTCTTTTCTCCTATATCAAAATCTGTATAATATATTACATAGCTTTACAACTTTTTGCAGAATTAAATATTAATACATTAATGATTGCGGTTACTATAAGGTATATTATTATACGTTCGTATTTTGCTGTCGTTTGTAAAATAAGCGCCTTGGTATTTCAAGAGTATTATAGCGAGCGGGTTGCCTTTGAATCGTTTGTAAAAAAGCGTTACGACTCACAATGGACAATTCAATTATATTAATAAGAAGAAAACAGTAAAAAAAAGAAAAGGTAAAAAATATAAAATGGACAGTGTAGTCGTACATATTCATGCGTGCGTAAGAGAGAGAAAGAGAAAGATGGCAGCAGACAGAAAGTCACAATTGGCAGCAACAAAAAAGACAAAAAGGGAGACAACGAATTGGATGAGAGAATGGAGACAGAAGCAAAGAAAGAGCAAAAAAAAAAAAAAAGAAAGACAATCGCATAATATTTAATTGTGGAAAAATAAATGAAAATAATTGTGGCACATTTGAATTTCAACACGTGTAGACATGCATACCGACTTGATTAAAAATAAACGACAAACGAATTAAAGGCCTTTTTTGTACGCAGGGTTGGGCATAAAATTGAAATGTTTAAATATTTTTCACATTCGTCGAGTTTTTCTTTTCTTTAATCATTCATTTCTTTCTTCTTTCAGTTCGAGAATGTTTCAGAGACTTTGTTTGTTCTTTGTTTTTGTTTTCGATGGAGTAGAATGGAATTAGTGCGGTTCACGCCAACATGACTCGTGCCAATCGTCTTGATATATTGGAATGAATGGGAACATCAATCGTCGAGCTTAACTGTGTTGTAGGAAATGTTTAGAACACTATGTCATCGGTCATTGAGTGGTAGATTATAGATTCGGGAAAAAAAAGGTAATTTGCCACGTTATTTTTGTATCTGAACTCTTGAGTATCCTGTAGTGTTTTTCTCGGTGATTATTCCAGAAATTGCAACAGCTTCGAGAGATACTATGCTGTGAATGATTGATTCTCAACTACATACAAACGTAGATGTAACGATATTTTCGTATCGTTCATAATATGAAATATTTTCGTATTACTAATTATCATCATCATCATTACTTTCTCTCTATTTTTCTATCATTTCCCATTCATTAATTCTCACATCATTTCTTCAAGTCAAGACTTGTTTGATGACACCATTTCCTACATAAACAGTTACTGTGTTTACTCATAAACAATGAACTCATCTTTTGTTTACACTATTTTTGCAATCTTGCATATATACTAATTTCTAATAATTTATTTGTGAACACCTACTTTATGTCATATTTTTACAAGACCATTGGTCATACTTACTGTACATATATTTCTATTAACCAATAAGATCAAAACCCTTCTCCAATACTCTGTAAATTTGCTTGAACCTTCCTCTTTTTACTTACTATATAATCTCATGTTTTGTACTATTTCATTCATTCTAATTGATTCTAATTTGTTCTAATTAACTCTTCTTAATGTTGTTACAATCTTACCTATTCTTTTAATTCTTGATGTTTATTACTGTTACTCTTTTATAAAGTTTATGTCTAATACACCTTTTTAACTAACTTGTATATTTGATTGTTCTGTTACGATATATAACCATCACAGTAGAAATACTTCAAATTTTTAATAAAAATCAATAATTTATGTTACTGAAGTGTGACATTGGAAGAGTCAGGTAGCCTACATATTATCGTGTGAGTGGTATATTTCCCTTAATTCATATTACTTTCTTTTTTATATTTATTTATTTATTTTTGTTTTTCCAACACTCATAAAACATATGAAGGAGCTGCCCATTTCTGGCTAGCAACTGTAGTCGTCAAACTCCATCGGTTACTCTTCTTAAATTTACCTCTTTTGTTTCAACTTTTTGGCACTTCTGCTTCCTACATTACTAAGTCAATATAGCTTCCTTTTTATAATTCAAAATTTATATTTTTGCGGTTCTTAAAACAAGATTTCTTTTTTTTTTTTTTTAAAATACTTTACATTACCTTTGGTGATGAGATCAGAAACTGCGATTCTTTTCTTCTACTAACCACCATTGGCACGGATTATAGTGGTTTTGTGCGAAATATTTAAGTTTCTTTTATTTAAAAATCAATTCTCATTGGTTCAATTTATCTTTGATTAAATTTATATATTGTGCGCACTAAAGTTGTTTATATTCCTTTCTTCAACAAATTCGGTAAATAGTCAAAATATGTTTTAAATCTTATTGTCATCAACCAGGGTGATACGGATATAGCCGACTAAGTCAAATATTAGATGAAGTCAAAAGGATATTTGTTAGTTGTACTTCTTAGGAACTTCAGAAGGTCATGAAAAAAATCACAGAAGAAAAACGAATTACTCATCTATAACATAAAACCATCGTCAACATTTTCCACTTGTCAGATTGGCCCCAAAAAAAAACAGAAATGTCGCTTCCATTTTGATTAAATTCTTTAATCTGTTGTAAAGTTCATTGTAACTTAAAAAAAAAAAAAAAAAAGATTTAGGTGGGTGTTTCATAAGAAAATATGCTTTCTCAGCTACAACTATATAATTTTAATTTTTTCATAAGTTTATTCAATCATCAGATATATCCAAAATAAAGATTTTCAAATTTTTCTGGGGGAAATTTTACTCTGAACCTGCTTTATATAATGAAATTGGATTTATTATCATAATGGAAACTCATAAAATTATAATTTTACCATGAAGTGATACAAAGGGGTCATTTCCCCATGAAAGACCTAAAAATTGTAAAACTTGAATTTTTGTGCACATATTGTCTTTATCAGTCAAAAGAAACAAAAAAATAAAAAATAAAAAAAATTAATTTTAACCAAAAAGTTTATTCAATAGGTATTTCAACGTGTTATCAAGTATAATTTAAGAAAAACTTATCCTACTTATTGCGGCTATTTAAAAGAGAGTTAACTGATGATTTGTGATGAGAATTCTAAGGAACTGTTGAAACAGGAAGGGTATGTTTTGACAGAATAGCACTGACATATTATGATAAAAAATTTACACGATCTACTTTTTGCACAAAATTCTCATTTATTTTCATTGTTTTTCCTGTTTTTCTTTTAGGAGCAGAGAATATTTACGAGAAAGTCAATTTTTATTGTTTTTGGTCTGTTAGGGGAAGATAATGACTCCTAGGTAACAAGGATATGACAAAATTTCACTCTTATGAGGATCCATTTTGATACATCAAATTTCACCAAACACAGCACATTCGAAGTAAAATAAAAAGATATACCCATCCTTTTTACTCCACTTGACTGGGTTGATCAGATTACATTTCAGAATTTTTCATTCAACATAATAATCAATTTACAATTTTTTTAAATACATCAGTATATACCTTGAGGACAAAAAAAATATTTTAAATTTTTCCAACATTTTTCCTTGAATAATGCTCACTCTTTGACAAAAAAAACTTGATTTTTGATCCCGATCACCCAGGTTGACTGTATTTTGTCTGATTGAAGTGGAAGTATATATGAAGTGAAATGTGTATATGTGCTTGATTCCTTATTTAATTTTGTTATTTTGAACTCGAATATAAAGTGGGCGTCTGAACCTAACAAGCATTCTTCAGATTTTAATCTTGGTTTCACCTTACAACTGTAAGTGCGCTTTCATTTAGACTTTTGCACATTACAATTTAATTGGAGTACAATAATAACTCAAACTGTATCTAGAAAAAAAAAGAGCTGGCTAATAAGCTAGCAGCTCTGTAGAATAATGTGTGTAATAGAAATGAAAAGTTAAGGTAAGAGGAATTTGTATACATGGTAACAGTCTACAAAAATTTATAATCTAGCCTATCCAACCATATCTCTAGCATGAAATTCAATTTAGGAGCCTGTTGTTACCTTCAATTTACTTTCCTTTATATGATTATAGTAATATAAGTTGACTTACGGTTCTTGAGTAACACAATTAATACTTTTGACGATACCTACTGTAGAATGTTCAATTCAACACATGATGTTCGTAAAAAATAAGAAAATTTGACTCTCCAATAAGAATCACTCAGTTCTCAAATGAAGAATTTCCGAACCCCCAAAAAATAGCCGTTTCAAAATCGGCAGTACCAAAGTACGGAATTACAAATGAATTGTCCGACTTTTCAGTTATTTCAAACTTATACTTTTTTCTTATTTCTTACCATTTTATTACTTCACTAAAAAGGCGCACATCTTGAGAATAGGATGTATTCCACATGCCGAATAAAAACTGACTCGATACAAAATCAAAAAACTAAAAATGTTCCCACTTTTCAAACTTAGTTAGAGCCAGTGGAGCAAACGTCATGTAGAGAGAACAAAAGATTTATCTAAAACGTAACAGAAAATCATTTATATTAGAAACGTTTTATTCAATCAAAATTCTATGACGCATTATCTGCATTTATTATGAACCGCAAGTCCACTCAGTTATCAGCTGACCTAGCTGAAACTAGCTGAGAGTAATTATAACTACAAAATTTTTTTGTAACTAATGTTTAAAATTTTATACAAGTTGATGGTTTTTATATTTTGGAGGAGAGGTGGCCGTTGCACAAAATAGTGTGTGACATACGTGCAAATTATGTGTTTGCTACTTTTCGTGGTCATATCACAAGTCACGCATTATTTTTTGCTGCACGCACTCCCTAAAAAATGAAAACAAATTCGATAACAACGAACGAAGTGTAAAATATGTATAAAGACAAATGTATAATGTAGCGCATGCGCAGAAGCCGGTGCATAAAGTAAAAACTGATGCATAAAGAATCTACAGACCGTGCATAAAGTAACGCATGGACACAAAATGATGCATAAAAAATACACATTCTGTATTGTTTTAAAATCGTCATCGTGAAGATGCTCATAATATCTACAGGTGCTGAAAAAATTCAATTTTGTAACCGAACATTTTTTGGGTAAACAGTCGGTGTGGTATTGGATTTCACATCCTGCATATTTTAAAAGACCTATTAAAAAATCTCAATCAAGTATTGTATGCAGCAGTGGCGAATCTAACGATTATGAGCCCATAAAAATTTTGCTAAAAACACTTTTCTGCTCTGTGTAGCCTCACAAAAAATTATCAAGTCCTCCATCAAGTAATTAAAATAGACTTTTTCCAGCATTTTTTTCGTAGGCTTTTTTCTTTTGATCTGTCACGGCATTGCAGCAAAGGTCACTTAGTAATTGACAAAATTACTTTTGGTTTTAGCATTGCAATTTTGGAAAGGCCAAGCCACAAAAAAATATAATAACCATCCCACCTACAGTAGCTTGATCAAGACTAAATCCAAAATTTGTGAAAAAAACACGAACAAACTGTATAATATTCACCCCATACAGCTAAGATAGGTACCTTTACTTTTTTTTCTTAAGTATTTTGGTTTTGATTTTTGTGTTTCTCTCTATTCGATCCTTTGCTGCTCTTTTTGATAAGTAGGTAAGTACCCCTATATTGAAAAAACACGAATGGTAGGATACCTATGTAAATTTACTTTACCAGGAAATCACTGAAAACAAACGTCTCGTAAGCAAGAATGTGAATAACACCAAAACCAACACCAAGACTACCAGCATGGTCTTACAATCTTGCTTCTCTTTTGCTTATCCGTGGGATATGAAAAATAAAGCTGACAACAGTTTCAAGTAGTAAAGACACACTACTACGCATAAAATTCTTAAATTTCAGTCCAAAAAAATCTTTATATAAGAAGAAATACGAGTTTAGTAACTATTACTTATCATCATTTTCATCTTGGTTAAGGACACAAACAAAATTTTAACTCTGGAATCCGAGTTGGTTGAAAAAATATTCTCACTTTCATACATTTTTACAAATTGATGGTAAAAGCGTACAAAAGAATCCGTAAAGCTTTTTATTATTAAGCTAGCTATGAGAAAAACGATACTGATGCACTTTATTTTTGGTGGTAGAAGAATATTCTGGAATGAGGTTTTTATGTCTATTTTTTGTATTTATCTGTTCATAGGTCAAGAAGCAAGCTTCTTTTTCAGAAGTTGTGACTATCAAGTAACATCTACCTATGCAAACAAATAGATTCTACACATTAATTCAGTAAAATTTGAAAGAAAATGTCAACTCAGGACCTAAAAATTATTAGAAGGTAAAGTTTTGTTTTTATTAAAAGTTTTCTAGATAAAATAGTGAGCTACTTTTTACGACCACATTTTGAAATATTACAAATATTTTCAGAATTTTTTTAACGCCAATGTATAAATAACGAACTATTGGCTTCGTAAACCAAATCGAATTATCTACGAAGTATGTATAACACAGGTCTACAATACCAACGGACAACCACCGTACCTAGGTATATAAGAGAATTAATGGCGTTGTAAATTTTCTTCAGTTAGTATTAATTCAAATACTCACTTGTAGACAGCGGTATTCACGAGCCATACAAAACACAAAATACACTAGAATTTGAATAATTTTCGTTTTATGGTTATTAGGCGTCATATTATACACAAATATTCTGAAATGTAAAACATTTAGACTTTTTCAGCGCTCTTTTCCAGCAGCTGGTATAAATTAATTTAAAACGTGAGCAATTATTTATTTTCCAGTAAATTCCTACACTAATTTACCGATCAAGATGCATTATAATCACCAGCTAACACCTTAAATATGTATAAATCGACCAAAAAAAAAAACAAAAACGATTTGATCAGAATTTTATAAATTGATTAAATTTCACAAATATAAAAGCTGTTCCCTTCGAAACGACAACAAAAAAAGAAAACACGTGTAAGTTACCCTGGCTGAAAATATTAATTCGGCCCCTAAAATCGAAGAGAAAAAAAAAACGAAATTACGTATAGCTTATACATATCATTAATTTGTATTTTATGATAAACCCATTCTTTACGACATCCATGTCTGACACGACATAATATTAACTCGTGCCAAAAATTAGAACAACTGTTAAGCTGAGAAGAAAAAATACTAGTGGAAAAACAATCTGAATAAACGTACCTAAGTACACTAATTATAAAAACGGTTCCCATATCTTCTAGAGTCATTAAATACGCATCTATAGGCTCCACAAAAAAAATAAAATAAAATAAAAAAAACATTTGTACAACGATTTTTTACCCACCTAGAATGTAAACGGAAGCTTCAATTTTGCATAGCTTTCTCATTTTATTTAGGCTACTGCCATTACCGTTAAAAAAGTTAAAAGTAGAAACAAAAAATGTAGAAAAAAATTAATTTTTTATACACATCGTTGGTACTTTCTCATTTTTTTTTTTTTTAATTTGTCTGGGTCTTGCGTGAGCATTAATTGTATTTTTTTTTCTGACAAATTTTTTTTTACTCTCTTTTTTAGCAATTATAAAAAAAAATCGACCCCCTAAATTGTCTATAAAAAGACGAAGAAAAAAAAAATGGTAGAAAAAAACAACCCCCTCAACTTTAGCAAATGCATTATTTATGGGAAGAAAAATCGCAAATCAAGCAGAAGGGTGTGCTCTATTGTTTCCTAAATAAACATAGACTTGCGGCATATTGTTTATTGGATAATATTAAACTACAACCCTTAACGAATTATACAAGGGGATGTGTAGATGCGTGTATCTGTTTCCTACCCTTTAAACGATGAAACATTATAAATCCGCAACAAGGGAATGATTGAAGACGTATATTTACACGGCGTGGCAGCGTTTAACTTTTACCACTTTCACGTGGTGTTTCTATTAATAAATAATATTTCGACCGTTTAGTGGCTTTTCATTCCTAGGTATATATATATACACATATATACGTGTGTATATTTGCAGAAGAAATAGGAACAAAAAGTGAGTAGTAAATGGTTTTTTATTTAGCGAAACGATGCCTTAATTTTGAGTATTTCATGTGCGAGTAAATATACTGGCCTAAAAGTGAGTTTTTGTGACAGCGAAAAATGATGCACCAAATTTTACCTGTTGTTGGAAAGAAAGGGTCAAACTTTTTCCCAATTTTTGATGTACCTATTATATTTTTACTAGGTATCAAAAAATCGCCGGAGAATAATTCGATAATACGATGTTGATGCCCTACCCCACTGAGATTCCTTCATGTTCATGTTTTTAGTGGGTATTTTGTTGTATTTGCGACTTTAACCTAAATTTCAAAAAATTTTCTGACCCTCCAATTTATTTATTTTCTTTTATCCTAAATTTCCTTTCTGTTTTGTCGAACCCTTCATACTGACATGAGGTGCTGATCTTATTGTAGCAGAAATTTCGGCTTTTTCCAGGGTGGGTGACTTGAAGTGTACAATTTTTCGGGTCACTCTTCGGTTGAAGATCTACCACCAAAATACTAGCTGCACACTTACTCGTAATAAAGAGGTCAAGTTACAGAGTGAAAAACCTCAACATTGTGCCATCAGACTGCAAGTGAATATAAAGCGGTGAAATTTAGCATTTTTATCCCTAAAATCTACCCTTGTTACCAAGGCATCGGTAGAGGACATTGTTTCTCTTAATGGTATGAGCAATATCGATTATGTACGCATTAGGGTAGTGAATATAAAGTATTTGCGAATGTGACATCACACAACAAATGCTGAGTATACGTACCAGTTGTGACCCAATTTATGGGAGTGGTTTGAATGCAGATATTATTGTAGGGGGTCAACTTACGTCATCGTGCAAATTATAGTTTTTTAAAATTATTTTACATTGATTTCTGACAATTAGAATACTAAGCCTGTACACTTGGACGCATATACGTTTGCTGAATGCCATAAATTCCATAAAATAGAACTAATAAGCTTGGACATACAACTGTGGGTGGGCCAAAGTAGGCCAGGCCAACTCTGAAAATGTTTTTAAATTTATCCCATATCAAACACCATATGAATTGAAAACTTAATTTAGATCAATAAGAGTCCGAAATTTGTTTAACGGGATGTAGTATTTCACATATCCAAAATCAGTTCCCATCCTGGGCAAATGTCATAGAAACCTTATAATGAGCTTTAAAATGTTCTTTTTATTCTTCCATTAAATATTTCAAATAGGTAGGCATTTCGGTAATACGTATACTTTACTAACGAACATTGTTCATACACCATCCATGGTTGCCGTAGATATGTAAATGAATAATACTGGAAGTCGCCATAAGTGAATTTTTGTGTAACAAATATCACAATATTCGAATACGTAGATATACAACTTCTTGTTGCACATTTTTATGGACGAGAGTCATATTTTCACCAGAATATTTACGGTACCCCAACGAATCTCATTTAAAACACTTGAAGCCGAATCAAAACCTGCTTACTTTGAAGTAATTTCAGAGACTCGAATGAGTAACGATTTAATTAATCGCGAATAATAAATTTTACCCATTTTAATATACAGCACGACTGCTTACGTAGGCGCCTTACGTTTATGAGAAAAATATTGATTTATTAGGTACCTACTTGATAAAACTTGGCGCTTATAATATTTACAATATACTAAATTTATGAATAATCTGGTTATTCATCTTCGTAAATTATCGAAAATATTGCCACCGGTAGTTCGTAAAATTGCACCGAGTTTGTAATTTTTATATTCCTCCTTGAAGGAGACGTATTTTGAAAAAAACAAAAATTATAATTCGAAATAAATCATAGGTAATTTCGACAAAAAAATAAAAATAAAAAATAAACAAAAAAACAAAAAAACATCAATTGATAATTTGAATATGCCACAAAAAAAGATCATCTCTTCTTTAAATTTTTGCAACAGTTTCATCAAAAGGGGGGCTCACATACCCCACTCCACGTGGCGATTCTCCTGCGAAAATTCATGGGTAGTTTGTGATGTTCGATAGTATAGGTTCCTACTGAAAGTGAAAAAATGTACATTAATTGGGGTGGACTAATTTTTTTTTTTTTTTTAATTAGTTAATAGGGGTTACTACGAAGTTCGATCCAACGAAATTCGACGTAAGAAAATTTTGTGTCTAGAAAATTAGCACAATAAAATTTGATGCAACAAAATTTAACATAATTTGTAGAGGTCCGGCTGATGGTATGGGGAGTGAGCCCCAAACCGTAGACCAGAGGTTCCCAACTTTTTTCATTTTCTGCCTCACTTGGAGCATCATGAATTTTTCACGCTCCCTCACCAAAAAAGTACATGTTGTCCCACACTACAACTGAGTATTGATAAGGGGAGTGTTCTGGGGATAGTACACCCTCACAGCTCTAAACAAAAGCTTTATATAAATAGGTAGAGCATTTCAACAATCGACAATTTTGATTGTTGTTCCATCAAATTTGGGTAGACAAAAATATTCGTCAACCTAAATATTTTTAAACAAATAACAGCGAATATTTCTAGTGAAATATTCACCATTACCTGCAAATATGCCCTACTTATTGACAGCTAACAAATATGCAGACAAACACTAAAGTCAGCATATTTGTCAGCACAATAAAGTAAAGTATAGTAAGTACATTTTTGACCGAGTAAACATTTTGGGCAATAAAACGAAGTAATCCAGAAATTTGGTTTTAGACCAGGACTTCACTTGCTGTTCTACTAAACTGAATACCTGTACACCACTGTCTTCACTCCACTAGTCTGATGTGCTTCAAATGCACTGAAGTTAAGAGTTTGCCCTAGAAGAGGCAGGACACTTGGAGATAGTGTAATAGTGATAATATTTATGTGTAAGAGTTAATAAGTATAAGTGTTTCATTACGATTTTATCACTGTGACTAAAAGTAATAAACAAGTAGACAAAACGAAGTTTATTTTGTAGTGTCTTTATTTTATTTGGGTTAAAGACATAAAAATTGTTTTCAACGTTTTTCCTATGGACTATTCAGCTCAAAAGTTTTCATTTATTTAGATGGTTAGGTACTCAAGTATATTAGAGCCAATACAAAATAACATGAAATATAAGACACTACCGATGTTTCCGGAAAACATCTTTATTGTATCCGTATCAATATACAATAAAAAATAAATACCTAAAATTTCAACAAGACGCCCCTTAAACCACTGACAATGCCCCTAAATTTCCAAGTTCAGAATTATGACATCATCAACCCCTTCAGCTGGCCCTGAGATAATGTCAGTCACCTTACAATTTAACAAATGCAAATCTGTATGTAATAAAAATCTATTTATCTATTCGTTTATTTTATTAATTAATTTATTTATTCATTCATTTAGAGGGCAGTTTGAGAATATAGCGGGGCTCGTCTGGAAAAATGTAATACACGGGTCATCATTTTGGACTTGGAAATTTTAGCTGCTTGAAGAGCTGATGAGATCATATTTTTGACTTGAGAAAATTTTGGCGTTGGAAATTTTAACAGTTAGATAATGATGACGTCATTATTTTTTTTAATTAAAAACTTTGGCCGAAGGAGGAACCGATGACGTCATAATTTTGCTTGTTACATTTTTTATGTCACTTTGTTCTGTTAGACTTTTTTTATGAGGTGCCTCTCTTTGAAAGATGCGTTCCGTTAAAAACGTAATTCAAAATTTCATTTTATTATTGTATTGTGTTTATCTAAGACAAGGGTAATTTAAATGTACATTTGTAAATAGCTTAAGCAATAATGTCATAAACATAGGCTTTTTGAAATTTCATATTGTAGTCAATATTTTTCAACAAAGAGCGGGAGATGGTTTCCAATCCAGAGCAAGGTTTCGAGAAGGGTTACGTTTAAATTGGTTTTTTGTGCAATTTTTCCAAATTTAAAATTTTTTTATAAAACGCTGGAGTTTTAAGTCCTTTTTTCTGTGAATTTGCCCACGGAAGGGGAAAGGGGACTTCCTTTGTGAAAAAATATATAAAAAAAATAGTACGTAAATAATAGCCGGATATCCGCTATAAGCTATAATATTCAACATTTCTTTACTGCATAGTTGTTGATTATTTTCATTGGCTCTGGTGGTCTCCTCGGAAAAGCTTCAGGGAGCATGGCCCATAGGTTGGGAATCTTTGCCGGAGACCAAGCTGATGGTTGCCGAATGAGTGCAATGATTTAATAAATTAAAATCAACTGATATACAAGTTTGGAAAGTTCGTCAACTGAATAATGTCACCACGAGTAAAACCAAAGATATGATCTAATTCAGCTAATAAATGCGACCGTGAAATTCAGTGTAGCCACATTACGAAACTCAAGATACATAATTATAAAGTGCGAGTATTCTATATGTAGTGTAAGTTAAATATCCTAAAATATATCAGTGGCGACGTGTGTAGAGAACGAAAAATTGTTGTTGGTGCCACCTATTAATCAGTTTTTTCCTCTTCTCCAATTTTAAAGTTACACCTCTCTCACACATTATTCTTCTAGACACTCATTTTGTCAAGAGATACGTATTAAATGAATTTTATTCTCTGACATTTCAAATGTTAACTACCTAACTGAAAATCAATTCCCTTTAATATGCGTTACTTTTCCCGAATTTCAGTATGATAAACAAGAGTAAATTGAAAAAAAAAAAAAATTTCTAATTTCCTCTTTCACCTTCCTGCTCGTTTGCACCATCCAACCCGCGCATCAGTATTACAATATAATTACATCGATACCTAAACTACACCACTGTCTTCTTTTCAATTATTTATAGCTTCCATTTATAAATTCAGCGTTTGTATTTCGCCGCTATTAAAATGAAGGCACACCGAGAAATATGGATAGAACAATAAAGTTAAAGATCCTTAAATGGTACCTGGAGGCACCTATAAATTGCATTATTGTTTGGATAACATTTTATTGTGCCCTTTGATGGTCGGTTTTTTCACTTTTTTCTTCTCTCTTTTTATTTATTTATTTTTTTTTTTAGTATTTTAATTCTGCGATGTTATCGCTTCGGTGGCAGGTTAGTTGTGTCAACAGCATTCTAAAGTCGATAATAAAATGTAACAACTGTGTAGTCGATTACCACTTATATTATATACTATAGCCTACCATGAAAATTTAATGTGAACGTATCATTAAAATAATTGTTACTGTACTTTCTGTAAACGATTTTTCTTTTCATTCTTTTTTCTTCTCTTTTTTTTTTTTTTTTACGATTGGTAGTAAAATCTGATTGAAACGAATTTTTAAAGAATGAAGAAGAAAAAGATAGAAAAAATAAATAAATGAACGTTAAGACAAACCATATGAAAACTGTTGCTTCTTTATGATATACATAGGTACGTAATACATATAGCCTATAAATGATAACGATCACCCGCAGCTCCGGATGTTGATGTCGACTTGAATCTGGTGAAGGATTATTGAACATTCAGCTGTAGGTTGTGTGTTTTGAAACTCCTCAAAGCTCCTTCACCCTTTTGAAGTAATCATGTCACTGAATATTTTGATTTTTTTATAGTTCGAGATGCGATGGTTGCAAAAGCGAGTATACCAATTATTTTATGATAATAAAATCGAGATCAATCAGATCAAACAGAAACACTTCGATGGTGAAGGCATTGATATATTTGAGAATTTTATGGGAAAATTTATTGTAAGGTGATCTAAAAAAGAGACATTATGTAAATGAGTTCTCAAAGTACTGTAGCTGTTACTGGACTTGAAAGTAAAATATCTACGTAAATTCGGTTCCAGTATTTTATCAAAGAAAGTTAAATACTGGGTTAGTTAACATTATTTTGTTACTACATCATTCCTAAAAATCTCTCCTCTGTTGTAGAAGCGAACATATTCATAATTTGGAAAGGGAGCAGCTACTAAGCCAGACTGAGCTCATATTATCACACCATTACTTTGTAACTCAAACAACCACATTATTTCCATTTTCATCCTATTGAAGGTAATTTTGAAATATTTACCAATGTAGAAAACAGAGTACGTCATTATTAAATATTTAAAAAAAATTTTAATGCACCATTACTATGCTAGAAAATCCAGTTTTCCAATTCATCCACAATTCAAGATCTTAAAATCATTAAAACTTCAATGTAGGTTAAATAAAAATTATTCAAAAAATAATACCTATTCAAATATATTTTTGAAGATAAGCATGCTTCAAGTAAACTAATAAATCCTGGCTACAATTTTAACCTAATCTAGAATGCTCTCTTTCTCTATCTCTATCTCTATCTCTATCTCTCTCTTTCTCTCTTTATGTCTTCGACTCCTTAAATGAATTATAATTAAAAAGAAAAGCTAACATAGCAGCTCAATACACTTTAAATATGGTAAAGGCAGTAGTTTGGAACACTGCATAGGTTTGCGACACTTTTTATCCAAATACATAAAAATTAAGGCTACTGCTGCAGTAATGTAGGATGTTAAGCATTATTGTTAAGACGCTCCCAATCTTCTTATTTTGAAAACATCACATACACACAAAATATTCATCATCTGGGTATAAAAGAATATTAAAAATTCAGTTTTTTGACGAGTCAAAAATTATCACTGTGTGATGTTTGAAAACAAACATACGTCTCAAGTATAGGAGTTTGTTATCATGATTCGAAGTATATCAGCAAGTCTCGAGAAATCATAGAGTCGAGACCACAAGTCAGCTCAAACAGTTAGGCCAGCAACCTACCAGTGAAAGCTCCCAAGGCCTACGAAGTATGTCAAGCAATTTCAATTAGGCAAATTAAATAAGTTGGCCAACCCATTAGTACAGTTCACATTTTTATTACAGTAAAAAGGTTACTTACAGTAAGACAAAAAAATATCTGGTCATGCAGGTATCACAAAATCATATTGCCTCGTGGTTCTCAATGTCCAGTGAACCAACAGATTCCAACCAAGTATAATCGTTGTTGGAATCAAAAATGGTCTAAACAGACTGGTGCAGTTCTGTTATTGGTGTTCACATTTCAAATAGTTTTGATAAAAACAACTTGAAAAAGAGTGACTTGATGTCAAAACAAAAGCTGTAGTATGTTGTGAATAATATTTCGTATTCACGACAAACGAATTTCATTACATACAAAATAAGACTGACTGTTCACAGTTCATCCAAAATCATGAACAGTCGAGAGAGATAAGATTTTGGTTCACTGATGATCGAGATTCGAAGATACATGTCACCACATAGTATAAAAATGTAATCGATTAGTGTGTTTTATTATTTCGTAGAACAGGAATTTATTTCGATGTAAAATTTGATGTTTTTGTCTGTGACTTACCACTGGTATAATCTTATAATTTGTGAGCTGTTCCTTAATAGTATATTAACAGTCGATATTGGCGGTGACATGAAGGGAAGGCTGTGGGTAATCAGATGTCAGAACTGTTTCCAACTGCCTACTTTAGTCAATGATTTCCCAAAAAGTGATAAATCATGGTTCAACAATTAATTTGAATGATTGAAGAATTACTGTTATAGAAAGGACAACCCTGAGGGATGGATAAAACCATATATTTTATATGAAATAATAAATTTTCATTTATCATTCTGACTTTGAACCTAACTAATGCCTGACATTTGTCATTTAATTACTTAGCAACTCTTTTGTTGCAAACTAGGGCAAGAACAAAAAGTCAGAAAATTAGATTATGACACCTGAGAGCTATTCTTAGGTTTATGTATTGTTGCTAGATATTAACAGTAATGTCTGTTATATTTTAGATGCTTCAAACCTCAGTATTCCCCATTAAAGCTTTTTATGTTGTAAAGTGAAGTTGGTGCATGTTTCTTTAACAAAAATGTCACAAAACTAGTGCAGTAATTGTTACTATTTAAATAATTCGTGTCACAAATTAAGGATTTTGATATTATATTGTTTCAGTATTAAAAATTATGAAAATAATTAAAATTAGTTCAATACTATACTTAAAATGGATAGCAATAGATAAATTTTCCATTTCAAGGACCTATTAATAATTATTAGTTAAAGTAAAGTTGGTGTAGATTATTTCGATGGGAGTGTCACAAACTAAGGATTTTGATATTTTTTAGTTTCATTGTTATCAGTTATGAAAATAATGATATTTAATTTAATACTATTTTTAAAATAGAATTCTGGTTCCAAGGAGCTATGAAACAATGTTACAAATTTAAAACTGATTTTACAGTTGAGCTCCAAAGTTGAAATTTATCTTAAAGTGTCGCAAACTATACTTCCTCTACCCTATTTCATAATTGTTGGATCGTGACGTCGAATCAGTTCACCACCAATAATATTATGTTGACATGTGCATTCGTCGTACTTTGTTACCAACATAGTACTACGTAATTAGATCATCACTACATACAAAATACGTATATATTTAAATAAGTATGGGTGTGCAGAGCCAGATGCAAAAGGCACCATAGTTAACAACAGAGAGTAGCCAGTGTTTACTCAGGTTGGCTCTCCTATACGAGGCTGGAAAACACGCTAAACTGGAGACTACATTCTGTTGTGGAATCTCTTCCACGATGTAAGGTATTCCACACCATGTATATCTATCTACAGTTGAAAACAAAAACAATAATAATTTCACTTATTTTCTGTGGAAGAAAAAATGACTGGACCTTCAGCGGTCTTCACCTTGTTAATCTTAACGTTACTTCTGAATAGCAACAGAATTGTTCTCAAATGATGGTTTTCAACGGCTCATCTTTAGGAGAATGACTTAACCTTGTAAAATTTATATTAACCAGAAGGCAAATAACGTATTATTCCGAAGAATCAAAAAATTAATGAGCTAATTGTCAATAAGCCAATTTAAAAAAAAAAAAAAAAAAAGTAAAAACTGTAAAAACCATCCTTAGCCCCTTTCTCAGCCATTCAAACGATTGAATTATCACCACCGCTCATCAAGCCAAATGCAAACATATCGTTAAAATATTCATCGTTTCTTCCCTCAAGCCAAATTCAGTCACGAGCGTACGTGAAAATTAAGTCACCAAAATAAAGATTAAAAAAAAAATAGTAAAAGGGTCTGGAAATCTAAATGAGAAAAAAAAACACTAACGTAGTGAGCTACGCTAGAAAATGTAGGTTCTCTTAAACAAAATAAATAAATAAATAAAAAACTTATTGGCACCAAAACAAAAAAAGATATCAAAAATATTTGGCAAAATGTTGGCTAAAAATTAGGTGAATACGTTTAAAATGATGCGTGTAGGAAATTGATGATGAATTAATTATTGTATTGTGAAGTAATAAAAATCATACGCGAGTCACTAAATGATTGCTTAAAAAATAAAGGGACAGCAAAGCATTGTTTTCGCACAGCTCTTTTGTATCATATGGATTCATTTACTATTCTTAGCAAGGTTTGAAGATTTTTTTAATCATTTCCACGCACAAACCGTTAAGCAGATAGAAACCAAAATATTCAGATAATAATATAACTTACATTCAGTAACTGTACAACTTTCGTGACTATTGCTTAAAAATTACACACTTTAGAACCATTTAAGCTTCAAAATTGCATCATAATAGGATGTACCGGATGTACTATCTGTCCGATCTGGACTAAGAACAATAGATTTCATCCATGTCTAAATTCAAATAAGTATACCAAAATTTCACAATTTTCGAATAAGAATTGCGACTTTGGCCAAGTTAAACGGAAATGTGTATTAGGTACCTATATACCTACTGTTCATCTGAATTTCAGCTAACAGTGCCAAATGCTACCTGGGATCGCAAAAAGAAAAACGATCCTACCCTCAGCTCTTCGTCATAATACCGGATCAATTATAATATGTAAATTTTTTTCGAAAACCTACATAAAAAATAAAACGCTTTAATTCTGAAACAATAATAATAGTTTTGTAACATACACAGAGTGCACCAGTGTGAGGGAGAAAAAGAGCAGGGTGAAAAAGGCAAAAATAAGCGTTGAAAAAAATATTAATATCGCAAACGCCCACAAATGAATATAAATCAGCTATCCAAATCATAACGATATTGTTTCTAACCTCTTTCTTTTTTTTTCTTTCTTTTTTTTTTTTTTTTTTTGTCAACTTTTATTATTTTACTTTTGGTTTTGCCACCGTAATATATAGAAAGCTTCAGAAAAGTGGCGATGACGGTGGCATCGCACCAATCGAAGGGATGGATGGGATACCGAATGTCAAAAATTTTATCCTCGAACGGGTGCCAACGTTTACTTTCCCAACTTAATTTTTTTTTTTTTTTTTTTTTTTTTTTTGCTTGCTGTGCATTACATTGGCACCAACCGTCGTCATCGTCGTGTAGTCGAACGCAGAAAATAATCTTCGACTTTGGGCGCGTGTTCGTGATTTTGGTAAAACCGACAGTAACCCCTCGATTATGGTTGAGGGATGAATCTTTTGTTACGCAAATTAACGATCCGTCGGTTCGGTGTGTGCGTGTGTTGTTGTGCGAGTTTGCGTGCGAGTGAATATTATAGAAGGTGCGTATCGTGCGTCGAAACGTGAAAACTAAACATAAGTTTACAATATTATAATCCGGTATTTATAATACGGATGTATAGTTTAAGATTGCCAATGTATGTAGTGCGGAATAATAGTACAGAGGTTTAGTAGTTTTTTCGGTCAAGGAATAATTATACGTACGGTCGGAAAGGGTGTAAAGTAACAATAATTCGTTTTTACTTTCCCATGGCGTGGTAGGAGTGTGCAACAATGCAACGAGTATGCGGCGGAATGAACGACATTATGTACAGGGTGAGGGGATTTCAGTTTAAATAAATAGGCCTCCACCGTTTTAAGGCCAGTTGCATAATATAGCCACTGGCGGATTGAGGAATGTTCTGGCTGGAATACTTTTGTTGAATATCCAAAAATTCGCAATAGTTCGTAATAATTTAACACCGTTAGATAATCAATAATGATTGCCTACGAGATATAAAAAAAAAAAACTTATTGTTTCTTCAATTTCTGGAACACCTGTCAAAAATTCCTGGATAAGTCAGTTGGTTCTGGTTTTTTGACATGATTCCTGTTTGTGGCTCCTGGGTATAATCTATGAAAGTGTTTTATGATTATGATTAGAGAATGTAGCCAATCGACCTGCATGGTGGCCGATCATAGTTACTGCCCATGGTTTGAAGGGTCGTATGAAGTGGCTGTATTCAATGGCAGTGGTCACAAACCCTAAGTGCTGTATGCTTCTTGATCGTAGTCGACGACGGTAGTTTATGCCAATGGATGGTGGCTGTGATTAATGAATATATGGTTGCTGTTCATGGGCAATGGTAACGGTTACTTACTGGGAAATGGGCATAGTTGATGGTTGTATTGAAACTAATACTTATTGTTATTGTTAGCGATAATTTCGGGACTAGGTCAATGACTGCGAATACTGGCTATTGTCACTGGAGATTGTGCTGATGGCCATGGTGTCAGATTTTCATTACCAATCATAACCTCTGTCCTTAGACGGCAGCTGTCACGTTGTTAAAACTGCTGGTGTAGGTTTTTAGTTTAGTGAATTATATGTAGCATCTGCGTATCTAGAGGTATAATTTATTACTTACACCCATATTCCTTTTCTTTTCAACCTCACTTTGAAACAACTCACTACACAATTTTATATTGAACAATGTGGTAACATCGTAATATTTTAAATGGGAAACGTCATAAGTGAATACAATGGTACCACATTCGTAAGAACAAACTTGTAAGTAAAGGGAGGTTAAAGTGACGTTCGTAGATATGGGTACTAATGTCCGCATTAATACGATTTTTTATTTAGTGTTCTGTATTTAAGAATCATTGCAAAAACAACATTTTTGTGTGCAAGAAACATAATTAAGCTGCTTTAAAACAATCTTACTGGTATTTAATGAATCTAGAAACACAAAGCAACATAATGAGAATGATGAAACACTTTCGTAGGTATCCAATATCAAGATTCTTAGGGACGGTTGGTTCGGGCATTAAATTTTTAAATGCTTGTTCAAGCTATAATTTATCTTTTGGGTCTTTGGGGGTTTGAACATCGATATCCACTCTTTCGTATGTCACCCTCGTGGTGGAAAATAATGGTAAGTTCAATTTAATCATCAAATGTAAAAATATTATTATCAAGATGAATATAAAAACTGAAAAAGGCATAGATTAAGGTTAGCTTGGCTTAGGTCTCAAATTTCTATTTACCCATCACTAAATAATACATGCATATATTGTAGAAATGATTCTATCATTTTTTTTCTGCTTATAAGATAATAATTGCATTGATGAATGAACTACACGCACCAATCCAACTTAAATTAGCATTAATTGTGACAGAAAGTTTCACACTTAAGTTTTGTCAAATTTGAAACCAATACCAACAAACATCAGCTGAGTTATGATGAAAAATTCTACGGGTATATGTTGTACGTAAATGTATATAACTGCGGCACATAGTATCCTTAATAAAACAGAAAAACCTACATTTTGAACTTAAAGTCCCATTTTTGTACTTTTTTTTGTTGTTTTCCTCAACACAAATTATTTGTTCAGTTGAGTTGTTGGACTGCTGCTCAGGGATTTGAATTGGAATTTTAGAATCCTACATATTTGCCAGCCAAAAGCAGTGAACTTGATCGCACGCTATTCAACCGCCAACTGTATCTGACAAACTATATAATTATAGACCAGGTGTTGTGGGTCCTCATACATTTTCCCCTAGAGAGACTCGCAACAGTCATGATATAATCTACTGTTAGATCTTGTGTGAGGTTTGGTAGACCCCTATCCTGCCCATACAAGCGCAGTTTCCCAGATATAGGGGAATATTTTTCTGAAACTTATGGAAAGAATGGAAGTAATGAGTTCTGCCAATCACTACTAGGTTGCGTTCGTGTTCAACACATGTTGAGAGTCATCACACGCATGACTGCCAGCCGAGGAATTTGAACTGGCATCTGACAAATTTGTCAGCCAAAAGCGGTGAACTTGTCTGCACAACTATTCCACGGCTGGCTGTAGTTGGAAAATATACATTTTTATGTATGGACAATGTGTGGTGGGTCTCCACATGAGTTTTTATCCAAAGCACTATCATTTGCGAGTAATAATTTATATTTTCAGCTACATTCCCTGTTCATCAGATTGATATGAAGTGCTGATAGACTGTTCATTAGTTACATGTAACCACATACCTCCCAAGGTTATGTCAGTTTCTGAGCAATTATTTTGTTATATTTCTTGGCAATGCTAGAAGAAAAGGGTAGCTATAAAGGAATCTGCGTGGTGTAGAAGATAGGTATTAAGCTTTGCAATCGAAAGGTTGCAAGCGGGGGTTGGGATTGATTTGAATTGGAGGATTGAATCCTGGGACTTTTTCATTTTTTTTATCAAAGAGCGAGTGAGTGGAATTTAATCAACTCTTCTATGATTGAATCAGGACCAATTGAGAGTGATTTACTAAAGAGTGAGGGAATAAGTGAGAGATTCCTTAAAATTTGAAATCATTCATTCCTTCCAGGACAAAGCAAATTGGATTATTATCAGCACATATTTATCTACTTTTGTTCCTTTCTGCCCTGTCCATATTTTGATTTTTGGTGCATTTTTTTTTCCTACTCCCTTATTGTTTGTCTTTCTTTCATAGACCTATAATCACAAAATATTAAGGAAAAAAAAGAAAACAAAATTCAATCGGAGTGAATCATTTTTCTAACGGGGCTGAAATCGATTCTATCGGATTAATTTGAATTTATTAAATTTGAGAGTAAATTAAAAATTTTAATATGAAAGTTGAAAAATTTTTTTGGATAGTGAATGTGATTGAATGGGATTTTTTTTTTCTCACTTTCAGTCACTGGTTGCGAGTTCGATAACAACTACTGCCACATTTGCGACCCAAAATGGTAGTGAATTTGGTTTGGCTCTATTGGTGCTTCAATAAGTGATTGAAATATTCATGCATGGTAGAATATATTAGCCACAAATCGCTAAAATTCTTTACTGTACGAGTACCTACCCAAGTTTTTTATTTGAATCCTGTCCATGAATTTAAACATGAAAAAATTGAGGAGTGAAACTAATCCTTAAGTCTACAAGATTTGAATGTACGTATAGTACTGGACCAGTAATGAAAGATGATAAAGATGATTTCTGGTTAGACATACCGGCGCTAAATACCTTTTGACGTACTTTGCTTTGTGTTTATATTCGGTATCTTAGTGAATTTAAAGGATGTCTTTATCAGATGTATTCTAAATTGGTGAAATCTAGAAAAACGTCGAAAATACCCCGAAGGTACGGTAGGGTTGCCTACTTTTTCATTGGCATGTCTTGACATTAAAAAGTACAGTGATCTTAAGGAGCTTTACTGGTCCAATACTACAGATATATATAGTCAAAGCCTACAAGTCCTGATTGAAATTGTTGAACACCAGTTACCTACTTGGGTGCACTGAAAGTACAAATCTGATTAGTGTACATTCTACTTCATTCGTACAGATAGATTTTGGACTTACAATTTATTTGTGACGTCGTAATTAACAAAAGAAATATCTCACGTAGCCCTCTTGTATCCTAAATTTCGATACAAAAATCAAAAACTCACCATACACAAAGTTGGTTTACCTGTTACGGCTTTACCCATCGTCGATTTGTTTTATAAAATTCTTCACCTTGTTTTTCAAAACTGAATTATTCGCGGCCAAAATGTGCCCACAGCTATATTATCTTTCCATATCGAAAATGGTTAAAGAGGTGCGGTTAGGTGCATATACAGCCTACATCGAGCAAGCAGTTTTATTTGTCAAAAATTATCAACCATCTTCGATATTTTTGTTTTTGGTCCATTTCAAACGGTAAGCCGACACGTTAAATTTTCTAAACTGTAGAACTGCCGACAACGAGCTACCTTTGTGTAGCTGCTTATTTCTAAGCGGAGATCCAACGGTGTAATATTTTTTCTGTCTATTTGTTCAGGTTTACTGGTCCGATGTTTAAGCTGCTAAATTTCGAGTAAACACTACTTCATCTGGCGTTTGGAAAAATCTTCGATACAAAGAAAGGCAATTAGATAATTACACATTTTAAGAGAGCTATTATTTACTTTACCTTAAATCGCTGAATAAACATATAGGCTATAGCATTTCTTTTCTATTTTTTTTTTTTTTTGGCTTCTCTATTTTTCGTATCTTACTCTCCTCTTTTTTTTTCATATTCTTATTTATTTTATTTATTTTTTTGTTAGTAAGTTAATATGTTCTTCAAGACAATCCATATTTACTTCAGTTTTTTTTTCTTTTTTTTCTTTTTTTTTATGAATTTATTTACAAAAGAACGTGTTTATTTTTTATCCGTGCGTGACCAGATAACAAATTCATTTACGAATTTGTATTTTGTTCTTTAATTTTTCCTACTTTTTTTTTTCTTTTCCTCTTCGTATCCTATAATATTCTCTGCGACAATGATGACAACGAATTATCTTTAGCCTACCCGTTGAACGTACTAATTGAAGTTTAACATCCGTACTGTATTTATGGTAGAAATTTATTTAACGAATAAGCATAATGAGCGCACACTTTTGATGTATACTACCTACCTTCGTCAATAGTTGTTAATTTGAAAATCGTCGGGTACCCAAACGTAGGACGTGATTTGTAGCTTATTTATATAACTCCCCCTCCCCATCGTTCCACCAATCCTTTTACATTCGCAGTCCTCACCACGACACGTAAAAGAGGTGGATTCTTGTTGAAATTTAAAATAGGTACCTAATACCTATTACGGTTCCCTCGTTGACGTTGAACGGTTCCAGGAAAATTATGAAAAGTACGAAACTGAAGGGGTTAGTGAACTTGCAGGATTTATGATTTTCCAATTTCTGTATGTGATTAAGAATTTGACTGTTTGCATCGTATGTTTTGGGTAGTGAGAGTAGGTTTTTAAAGGCTACACTTTTTGATGTTTGATTTCTGGATAACGTATATTGTAACGTAATTATATAGTCGGCAACAGTGGCGCACCCTGGGGGGTTTGAGGGTTAAAACCCCCCTGAAATTTTCAAAAACAAAAACTTACAAATATTAAAAGAAATACTTCTCAAATCACCCTGTGTAACAGTATAATTGTTATAAAAAGATACACGACACATATATTATTTTTGCATGATGTATATTTTATATGTACACGAAAATATTAAGATGTAGTGTATTGTACAAGAGAAGAATTGATAATCAATCAGGCTTAAATCTAAGGGTATGGATTCGAGGGATTATACATTGGTGTCGTGGGAAATATACAATGTGACTGGTTGATGGAATCTATGTAATTTAGTGTGAGCCAATAGAATAACATACTTATGACATAAGTGGATGTGGTCATAATTTTAAGAGGAATTGGGAATAGTGCAGAGTTCTATTTTGTATTCATAGAATAAATGAGATCATGATATTTAGTGTGAGAATATTGTATTAGTAGGAAAAGGTGACGTCAGTAGACAAGTCTTGACAAGTTTCATTGATGTAATCAAGACAGCATGTAAGAATGAGGTTATAGACAAAATGGAATAATTGGGATTAACATTAAAAGAATAAGAGAGATATATAGAAAGGATATTAAAATAATAAATTATATGGAACTATCATTACACCCCGATAAAAAAATTTTACCTGTGATCTAAAATAAAATTCAAATTTTTTCCTTCAAAATATTGAATCACTATTGTTTTGGCAATTATTCATTATTGCATCACCCATTCATACTATTGAGGAGGGAGGAGCCAATGTCCAGAGAAATGGGGGTTAAAACTTGTCTGCAAATTGAGTCAAAATTAAAAATTATAGTTAATAGTTTTCTTTTTATGGATGTTTATGAAACGATTTAACAGTATAATAATAAGAATGTTCACTTTTTACAGATACCTAAATCAGTTTATTCAATTTTTGACATTTAGTAAATTAGTGAAAAGTTTGTGTGATAAGGTAACTAATAGCAAGAAGAAGGAAGTTTTGACAAAATTGTGGATACCACCAGCAACCTTTACATATCCATTATCAAGTATGAGAAACTTGAAATTTCAACACAAATGGCTTAGTGAGTGGACTTAGTTAAGTTATTCTAAGAAAGTTGATGGAGTATTTTGCAAGTTTTATGTCCTGTTCAACGAACGTTGTGTTGGTAAAGGAACACATCATAAAATGGAATAGTTGTTTTCTGAAAAATTTAACACTTATATATTATATATCATTGAATACAATGGAAGAAATAAAAAAAAAAACAATGTTGACCACTTGGTTCCAAAATTTTAGAACCTCTCCCGAAATAAAATCCTGGGTGCGCCCCTGGTCGGCCATAAAATATGTACTTAGACGATTACATTCGAACAGATAGATGATATTATTTTATTTCATAGACAATATCCTCGAATGCAATTTACTCTCCTTCTTTCTCGAATTTTTCTTCTTCTTCTCCCTTTTTTGTTTAATAATTCTTCATACAGACAATACCTAAGGGTATTCAGTCACCTTATTGGATTGGTCCCTCGAATAAAATCACTACTTTGTACTAATCACAGTGGAAATATATACACCCTGATTTTGTGCATAAACTCATATTTTACGCAAAATATTCATCCTGTATTCTAACTGCTTCATACGGATTTAACTTGTATTGAACAGTCTTACCTTTTACTCGCACTGTTGTATGTACAAAATTTTTATTTTGTTATATTTTGATTTTACACTCTGCGTTTGTATATTTTCTTCAAGTCCAATTCCTGAAATTAAGGTCCACCATAAGAGTATGGATAATAAATTATTTAATTAATTCATTCTCGAGTAATATTAATATTTATTTGATAAAGGTGTAACTCCAGAAAAGAGTATCAACTGTTACAGTTTGTTCCCTTTTATGCCGTTACAAATATCTCCAAGTAGAATTTATTTTTTTTTACATTAAGGACTGCATTTTTGCCAACCAAATAATCATAGGTATCAAAATTTAAAAACGATAAAAAAATAATAATACGATTCCTACGAACAGAAAAGTTTGCTTCGATTGTCGCCGCTCGATTAGAAAATCTCCGAGTTAATTACGGAAAATTAAAGCCCTCCCAAAATAATTAATCGCCTCATTTTGCGATTACAAAACAAGTTAATTACCGCTACGCTCTGGAAAACTCTCCTATTTCTACGAAAGGAAAACGAAAGGCAAGCCATTGGGGACAAAAGGACGACGAATTTTACTCTGTATAGCCTCAAAAGAACGGTTGATAGCCTATATTATAGCCTATATAGGCTCTATACATAATTATACATGTTATTATATGTATATATATATATATAAAAGATAGGTCCTACACGTTTTGATCCTTTTATCAGATTTGGCATCCTTTTACGAAAAGATTATAAAGTCCGTTGCTGCTGCAGCTACTACCGCCTATGCTATATCACTTTTAGGCCGTTTTCTGTCAGCAGTAAGCAGTATAAAACGTATTATATCTCTATATTATGAATATATATATATATATAGGGCCTATACCCCATACATAGAGCCAAGACGTTAATAATTGCTCGTTATTACGAAAGATAAAAATAATTGATAAGAAACTCTGGCGAATGATTCATCATGAGGGAGCAAAGTATAGTATAAGTTAATATAATACCTTTTTTACTTTTGTATTTATGAAGAAGAGTGGGGGTTGGTGGGTGAGGGTGTAAAAGGGATCGGACGTCGTGTTGTTTATCATAATTTTTGGAGAAAAGAACGAAAAGGGAAGGAAAAAAAGAAGCTAAACTCGACTTGTTATATTTTGCGAACGATGGGCTGTTTGTGTTATTTTATTCATTTTTTTCTCCTTTCTCTCTTTCACCCATTCGGCTTGCAGGTTCTTTGTCTTTCTTCACCAAATGACTGTATTAATGGCATAAAATTGATGCGAAGAGACGATTGTGTTAATTATGAACGGTAGATTTAACGTTATAGCATTTGCTGTATAAAACTAAACAAGTTAATAATACAGAACAAAGGAGAGACACTGGCGGAGGAGAAGAAGAAGAAGAAGAAGAAAAAAATACTGAAAATTCGTTGATCGTTTCATGCACTCTGATCCGTGTCTGGTTGGAGAATAAATTATCTGCAACGTTTAAAGAGCAGAGAAGCTTACTTACTGTTTTTCTCCCCCAAATTGTTACTCGTTTCTATATCATTAAGCATTAATTTTTCAAAAACGAAAGGTCCAACCCCCTCGTTAGGAAAGTATATTATTCGAGGATAAATGTTTGCCTTTATTTTTTTTTTTGTTCTTGCTTGATTTTTTTTTTTTTTTTTAGGCATCGAAAATTATTTAGACGACAATCATTAGGCTAGGCCAACATGATTTTGTCATTATAAGTAATCACTTGAGGGTTATATAACGATGGGGTACGAGTTATTTTTACAAAATGAAAACCTATCTCTGTGGTGATATATTTTATCAAGTGGTATTGATGATGGCGACTGAAATTAAGTAGGCTACTTAAGTACGATTTATTGCAGGAATCGGTGAGCGAATTCGTGCGACGTTCATTGAAGTTTGAGGGACAATACGCTTCAATGCTTTTGATCATAAAACTACAATAGTAGGCCTGTATTAAAAGGGATAGGTAAATTTGAAAAATAATTTTAATCTCATCAGATAACAAACTGAAGTATGGGTGGTTATAAAATGTGAAAAAGAGTGTACCTATTGTACCTAAATGTCCACATTAATATAATAAACTCCATAAATTAACAAATCTTATATTTAGGTATGTTTTATTGGGCTTATACCCACTCAGGTAGGTTAGCAAAAATTGAAATCAACTGATTTTCTTATGAATGGTGAGTATACCTACCTATATAACAATGTGATGAATTTAAAACAATAAAATTAAGACTGTTCGTTTCTTTACGGACAACATAAATCGCAGCGAAATAATATATTATGGTTGTGAGTAACAGTGAGTGACGAGGAAAATTAATTTTTGTCTTGCTGCCTTGGTATTGGATTTTTTTACCATGGAGTACATCAAAATCAAGATCGACTATGTAAGAACAAGGCTAAAGATCGGGACGAAAAAATATTGATGAAAGACCAAAGCCAAGGGTGCAAGATCAAGACGGTGGTCACGTAGCTCATTACTATCATAAGTTAAATTTAAAGTATGCAGAATGTTTCTTGAGAAGCTCAACGAACTTTAACAGTAGGTATAATAATATTACACCTTACAAACAAGTAAAAAAGAACTCTTGCGCAACAAGCTTCGCACGAAAAGGTAGATTTTCTTTGTTTAAAAATCACCTATATCACCAACATTCTTCTAATAAAGTAATATATAAAATATTTATGTATTTGGAGAAACGTTACCAATATCCCACAAATACGACGCATGTAACAAAATATGCTGATTAAGTATCATGAGTCAAAAATCATTACCTTTTTGTGAAATGAAAAATTATTCTAAATTCTAATATCACTAAAACAAAATTCGGAATTGTGTTTGATATACTTCAAATCAATGCTTGTATAAAATTTTATGACCATAGCTTAAAAATGACTTTTTTTAGAGCCATTAATATGCCAAAACTGCAACAAAATCGCCCCTATCAGACGTACCGTCAGATCTATCCATACCAAAATTGGTATGTACTATTTCTGACTTGAAGAACATAAGTGTACCAAATTTCAGGCCTATCGATTGAAAATTGTGATCTACCAGACAGACTATGCGCCTGATTCAGACCAAAAACAATGTAATTCTTTCTGAGGTAGATCCGAATATGTGTTTTAAATTTCGAAACCATCAAATTAGAATTAAGCCTAGAAATGGACTCAACACATAAAGGGGTACATAAAAAAGAAAAGAATTTTCAAAAATAGTGCCAAAATGATTACCCAATCATGAATTGAAAAACGTACCCACTCCTACCCTTGGTTCCGAATACTCAAGCAATTTTAATAAGTGGATTAAAAAGTTCAATAAACTGGTATTTTTCTCGCAACAGTTAGGGAGCCAGTTATACTAAAAGCGTGACATTATTAAAATTAATTCAAAATTGTTATTTGTGCACGTAAACTCACTGTACTCCCTTGGAGAAAAAAAAAGTTCCTGTTTACTTTTATCTAATTCGATATTGTAGAGATTGTAGGAATACCTATAACTGTACTTACAAATCCGAAATGGTGGTGCATATTGGTATAATTCCTCAAGTTTGAGGTAAATAAAGATAGTGTAAAAGTGAGAAGAAACATTTTTTGATCTTTAGGTTCAGAACTATGTGTCATGGACTCTGCCCCCACCCTCCTGCACAGTATGCACTACGCAGGAGTGGTTAGTATCGGCGCACAAAGGTGCGCTATGATGGCACTGATGCTGAGATAGTTGCGGCAGCATGAGCTCATAATTGTGTGAGAGATCATTGTCTATTTTGTTGTCCCTCGGACGCTAAAACAATATATATCTTAAGGAACTATTAGCCCACTACACTATGTGTGAACATCTTTGATTATATATTATTGGACTAGTAAAGGAAGATGATTTCTGGTTAGACATGCCGGCGCTAAATAGGCAACCAGAGCATACCTTTTGATTTACTTTGCTTTGTGTTTATCTATGCTATCCTTATGAAATTAAGAGAAGTCTTTATCAGGTGTATTATAAATTGGTGAACTCCATCAAAACGTTGAAAATATGCAGAAGGTATATTGGGGTTGCCCACTTTTTTGCTGCCATGACTTGACATTAAAAAGTACATTATCTTATGGAGCTTTACTGGTCAAGTACTTTATAATCAAAGATGAACATTAGCCAATAAGGAATTTGAACTATAAATTAATATTGTTTCATTGTACTTGGTGCTTTAAATCTACCTAGCTCCTTATCTGATGAGAAAATGATTAATGTAGTGCTTTCAGTATACCTGGCTCCTTAATCAGGGATAACAAGGCACAATTTATCGAAAACTTTTTATCTACTATTGAATGTTAGGGGTGTGAAGGCTTTTAAGAAAATACCTTGTAAAGAAGGTATGGTACCATAACAAGTCGATGCGAGCATTAAATCAAAATTATAGTTAGATTTTAATCAAATAAATCTGGATGATGCGTTGAGAGAACCATCGCATCCAACCTCATCCTATGGCTCTAACCATCTAAACTGCACTTAATCAATTTAAAAGAAAAATGACTGAAGAGTGTAATTTTAGTTTCCATTTATAACTTACCGGAAATAATTTAAGTTTGTCTTGATTCATTTTTCTTTCAACTCATAAAGGAGAAATATTTCTGAATTCAGCAAAAGAAAAGCTGGAAATTTTATTATTTCCAATTAGTTGAACATTCTAAATTCAATAGGCATACCTAAGTATTCCATTTATTATTTCATTTTATCGACTTATCAAATGGTATACTTTGATAAATAAAGAATTAAGAAATGTACTTAATAAGTAAAGTTTAAGTAAATTATTTGGGACACATTACTTCGGTGTTTAATAACAATAATAACAAATTTGGAATACTTAGTGTAGGTTTTGTCGGCTCGGGGAATCGAACCTGGGACCTACATATTTGCCAGCTAAAAGCGGTGAACTTAACCACACGGCCATTTCACCACCGACTATAACTGGCGAATGTATTTTATATTAGACAGGGTATGGTGGTTCCCACACACTCCCCCCTAGAGAGACTCAACACGAGTTGAACGACATTAGATGCTGTGGGAGGTTGGGCTGAATCAGAAACGCCTCTTATACCTATACACACAGGCTTATACTACCTATATGGGTTCTATTTCCACTATATAGGGCGCCATCTATCGGTGACTCAAGTTAGGAAGGAGAGTTGTGAGTTCCACCATGCACCACTAGGGTGTGTGCGTGTCCAGCACACGTCAAGGGTCACCAGATGTAGGTTTTGTCGGCTCGGGGAATCGAACCTGGGACCTACATATTCGCCAGCTAAAAGCGGTGAACTTAACCACACGGGCATTTCACCACCGACTATAACTGGCGAATGTATTTTATATTAGACAGGGTATGGTGGTTCCCACACTTAGTAATACGCAAATGGTGGTAGTGGTTGGACCCTTTAATTCCCGAGTCATGTAAACTCACTTTTGAATCTTGTTGAGAAAGGTGTTTTATATAATTAATGATTGGAAAGCAACGAAACATTAAAATTCAATCCTAATGATGAGTCTTTCTTAAAAACTATAAAAAATGAAATAAAATATCAACCTTCTCATAATGGCAGATGTAACATTTCGTTTAGAAAATTTAACCTCTACCACGATGTAAACCGAACATGTTTCTATACAGGAAGATGCTTCATATTTTTAAATGAAGGTGCATTTACTTTATATCGAGATTATATTCATCAATCATAAGAGCAACTTTTAATTCAAAAAATACCAGCTATTAGCATAATCATTTCCTTTCTGATGATGTATTGTATAAAAATATTAAAGTCCAGGAAGAATATTTTCTTCATTTTCTTCTTTTGGTGAGGAGTGAGACACGCCTGTAAATTTCCTCTTATTTTTCATTACTTTTGATCTAATTAGTCTGATTATTATAGAAGAAACAGTTCTTCAATTTGAAAAAAATTATTATTTTTATCCAGCCAGAATAAAAGTCCAAAATATATTTCATTTTGTTGTAGTTCTTTGCTTTGTTTTGGAAAGACAATCAAAATAAGAAGATTTTTCATGTTATGGTGATTGGGCTGCAGTGATATTCACTTAGAAGGAGAAATTTTTAAAGGACTGAACATTTTTTTTTTATTATATGTGATTTGAAAGCCAATGTTTACACTTATATTTCGCAAGTCAAAAGTAGTGCATTGTATTAACCGAAGCATAACCTGGTTGTAAGGAGTGATGTTACCTCCAAGCAAAAATTTTAACGTGGGGGTCACAAGGTGACAAGGTTAACTTTCTTTCTGATACAATATTAATCTATAAGACAACTATAAAAATGACAAACTCCAACTTATTGATTAGTGTTTTTATTTTTATTTCAATAACATGAAAAAAAAAAAAAAAAACAAATAAAAAAATTCCCCGAGTGGTATTTCAACCTGCATATTCCTGCATTATTGTTTAGCTCTCTGGCCATGTGCCACTTTTTCTGATGGATAAAGTGGTGTGTTCATCACATATTATTATTTCGAATGTATTTCACCCATCATTAAGACTATTTTTATGAAGTATTTAATTAATATTTTGTCACTTTCTGATCATAATTATGAAAAATTTCTTCATCAATAAAGTTAAAAAGTAAGTTTATATGACTCATGAATTAGTCACTAACTTTCCCTTATACGTAAACACTCACTTTTGAACCTTGGTATGTAATATACTATTTCTTAGTCCAGTTATTGTGTCCTGTAATCTCAAGTTATTGATATGTGCATACATTAATTTTTAACAATGAAGCCTGCGGACATTGTGCAGGGAGGAAGTGGTACCGATTCACACTGGAGGCTAAAAGGAAACTTGTCTTTTCGTTCAAATTTTTAATTTTTCTAGCCAAAGTTTACCTCAATTTCGAAAATATTTGTTTGAGGCCGCCTGTTTGCGCCTTTAAAAATTCTTGCGTTTCTCTTTTGGAACAAAGTATAGATTTTTATCAGATATGGGCTGAATCTAATGAAAATATTATAATACTTATTCCATTATTTTTATCCGATTTTCTATCAAAATTTCCTGCTACCCATTGCCATTTAGTCACTATTTATCTCTGAAGAAGTGAGTTTCTAGAAAAACATAAAATCGCTAGTAGGTACTAATTCGCAGAATTTTGTACGTATTAATTAGCGTGAAAAAATTTACTTCTCAGAATTTTGTGTTATATTTGGGATGAAGCCTGTAAGTAGCTGTCATTTTTCATGTAGGTAAGTGTTAAAAAAACCATAAACTTACGTTACTAGTTGTATTCAAGTGTTCACTGACCTTAATTTAGTAGACGAAAAATTTTTCCTAGTAAAAATTTGTAGCCCCGGGCAATGATCCATTTGCCCCCCCCCCTTAAATCCACCATTGAGAATTTGAAATGTTTAACAGTAAAATTTTGAAAATATGAAAAAATCGTTGATATACTGCACAGCAATACGTTATCCGTCAACTTAAATTTCCAAATTTAATCAGAATAGCTCGGCTCTAAAAATGCATTTAAGATCTACTAAATTTAAAGGTTAATTAAATAAATCTAAATTGGGTTTAAATCACTATCTTACAATTCATATAAGTTTATCCGATAATTCCTGAAAACAAAACAAATCTTTCGAAATAAATTGTTGTTCGTAATAATACTTAGATTCGACACTTAGTGTTCGCTAAGTGTCAGTTTAAAACTTGTATTTCTCAGCGATATTTCACAGCAAAACTATGTTTTTTTTGTAACTTACTTTATTATATAGTTTGTCACAAGGAAGCACAAGGGAGCACAAGGAAGCTATGTTTTTCACCTAAACTATTTTTATCGCAGCTTCATTACAATTTAAAAACAGACCCTTAGGATAAGTGAACACTTAGTGTCGACTATGAATACCGGCCTTAGTCATCATTTAAATTCCTTAGGAACAGTCATAACATTATACCTACCTACTCTATGATTTTAAATCATCCCCTTTCTAATTTAATTTCGATAAAATGAAAAAACCTGTGGTCGTGGGTAGATACGTCTTTCATTTCATTACCCAAGAAATAGTTTGTCTGCAAAAACTCAAATTCATGCCAATATATTTATATTTTCTTCTCTTGTTACCACGATACAAATCGCAAATTTTGTCCGATTGTCACCAAAATTTGACAAACATTAGTGCTAAACCAAGGGCCTGACCTATTCACTTCAATACCGCCATTTTTGTTTTTATATTTGTTATAAAATGTCTTAGTTTTAAACTAATAGCTATCAAATTCCAAAAAAATATTTACTATAATTTTGAATAACATATAGTAGGCCCGATGGTACTTCCCATATGTCCGATTTAATTTAGCTTTTGAACTCTAAATACGTAATCTTCAGTCAATTCCTACTTAACTATGAAACTTAAAACAATCATTATTTCATGATCTACAAGGTAAATGTACCGAATATAGGGTACATGACTGTAAAATGGTACATAAATTATAATAAAAATCAATCCAAATTAAAATTTATGGAGAAATCAAAATCGGTGGTCTTTGATTCTAGTGTTCGTAACATTCAAAATTCTATGGAACCAATCTTTGATTTTACATGAATTTTTTTGTTACATGACTCAAAAAGTGTTGCCAAAATGGCGTAGGGGAGACCGGGGCAGCTGTGGCCACACTAATCTGGTAGCTTATTGTGACGCCCCAAATGCACTCAGAAACTGTAAACTATTATCATTCGACTGGAAATTAATTCAATTTTGAATATTCACATTTTGAGGGTTGTACCTTTAATAGATTCTTGTCCAGAATTCTTAAAGTGAAAAAAGTCATTTGGTCCATCTTACCTCGTACCCGGGGTATAAAGGACCTCCTGTTGGGGCAAAGAAGGCATACAATAAAATACTCATAAAAAAGTGAATAATCAGTCAAGAAATAGGTGTATTAGCCTAAGTAGTCATAAAATAAAAAATTAATTAGTCATAAAATAAAAAATCAAGTACGGTAAGCATATAATCTGAGCGACACAGATCACAAACAAAAAATCCAACACCATTGAAGTTCGTACAAAATTCATTTTTTTTTCTTGTAATTGCGGACCATAATTAGCAAGTAGCTGGGATGAAAATCAAAATTTTTTGTAATAATTACAAACAATAATTAGTAACTCACTGGAACTAAAATCAAAATTTTTAAACATGATCGAAAAACTGGGGCAAAGAAGGCCACTGGCCACAATTGCCCCAAAGCACATTATCACTCTCATGAGGTAATTCTGAGTAACTTCATTAAATTTATTAAACTAAAGCAGTAAAATGTAAAGAAAGGATGTGTAACGGCCAAAAGAAGTGGTTTAGTACTAGAAACTGACCTCTTTTGGTTCGATTACACTTCCTTCGATATATTATAATATTAACTGGAATATTATAATATTCGAGAATTATTTCAGATTAATAAATTTTACTATCCACAACTATTGTGGACCTTAACTGAATTATAGACTTTAGTTGAATTAAAACACACAATAATTTTATCACTATAATTTAAAACACAATATTTCATTTACAATTATTCATTCTCAGTTTAAGACTGAAGAATGTTACAGGTACAGTACTGGACTGACCAAATATTTACAATACAATACGATACACTATGAAGCAATATCAAAAGAATACCAATATTTTAATGGAGACAAGAGTTTATATACCTGTCAAGGTATATGGTTTTTCATGGTGTTGTGTGTAAAGTACGGATTTGCTGATTTAGGTATTTAATTATTTCGAGAATATTCGGGGACTAGAATGTTCAGGTGTTCGAATATTCCATTAGAAAACGTGTTACAGTTGCTGACAGGAAGTAACGGTACTTTTGCCAGTTGACTGTACTTAGTAAGGGAAAGAATTTGCTGAATAAGAAAAACGTATTTTTCTGTGAATGAATATGTGCGTCTATATATAGGATGTCTCTTTCAAGAAATAATAATAATGAAGATAATAATTCATTAAATTTTACTCACCTGTTGAAATATGAACAGTAAAATTTAGATGGAAAATTTTAATAATTTGTTTTTTGGCTTTTTGAAGCAAGAAATTGCAACAGCAAAAAATAAAACAATCAGTTAGCAGTGTGTCCACATAACCAACACAAAAATGTTCCATAATAATTATTATCAACGGAGAAAATTGGGTGGACACAAATGCCCTGTATGCCACAGCTGCCCCGATCTCCCCTACATATATTCTAAATATACTCCTTATAGATACCTAAAATATAGGTTGCCTGAAAATTTTGAAAAACATCAAAATAAGAGTTATAAAAATTAGTTATTCTTTCTTACAAAGGTTACAAATCAATGACACTCACTGCAACTGATATTTTCGTCTATTTTTAAATATGATGAACATATTCGTTAACATCATAATAGTACCGGTATTTTAGGTATTTAGTCCTGTAAATAAAATACAGTTACTATTTCCCCAGAACAATATAAAATACCCGCCTTGAATATTATGATAATATTCAACGGGTGAAATACGCTGGTCCTTCGATTATATCGTGAATCAGCATATCCATATAATAACAAATCCCTACTTCACTTAGTCTATTCACCATGTAGGTACATTTAGGTACCCTGAAGGGGTATATAAACTCTGTTTATCAATAGAATAGTACAGTATAGTTTTGAGATAGTCTTAGTACAGTCTAATATTGTTCTTACTTATAAAAGGGATTGTTCACTATCTTAAACCTGGTTATCAGTGTTTGAAATTTTATTTTAAGTTCTTGTGTTGTAGAAATTATTATTTTATTAAAAGTGTTCAAATTAACTTTGATTTTGAAATATTTTATAAAGTCTTTTAAGAAGTTAAGGTCCGCCATAATTAGTGGATAATAAATTACTATTTAAAATTATTCCGAGAATTACTGGTGATCACTCTGATTACTAAGATTCATGGTACAGATGTAACTGTTTTAAAAGAGTACTTAAAAGGTACAACCAGTACGCTTTTAAACCGTTACACTTACAACATTCAGATTTCATAATTTGTTTTATTAAACATGAATAGTTGCATATTAGGTTTTTCTCTATAAATTTCGATGTGATGAAAATAAATAATTCCTAAAATTGAATGAGTCAACCTACAAGATTGAAAATACTTGGAAATAGATGCCAAATGTTCAAATATTCTGTTTATATTGATGATATTTCAAAATATCAATTAATGTTTTGGCCAAATGTTATGAAACATATCAAAAAATTTAAGAGAACAGAAATAAAAATCAAAAAGAGAAGAATACCCGTTTTAAGCATGTTCTTTTGACTATTTTTGTGGATTGTTATAATAGAACAGTATTATCAACTATCCTCAGTTTTTTTCAAGCAGACTGAATTAATAGGTTAAGAGAAACAATTTTACCTTATATTCGGTACATACCTACCCTTAATATTTTTCTAATTTCGAGTGTATTTTGATCTTTTTTGATTTTTATTTATTAAAATCTACATTTTCTAACGGAGCTGCTGCGTTAGAATTTTTTTTTTTTCATCACCAAATGAAAATAAATTCTCAAAGACCAAACATGAGAGATATGACGTTTGATTAGATGCGGGAATAGATAGTCCCCTTCGAAGAAAACGCAGTTAATTTATGATGTAAATCATCGAAAAAGTGTTCACAAGTATCTTATTTTATTAAAAGTACAAACAACAACAACAAAAGCGACCGCAATAAAATTTATTTACTTTTGACCAGCATGTTGCAGCACTTCTTTCTTGCGCTCGTTTAGGTGGAAATTAGCTGACACATCAACAAACCTAATGCGAAAGTAGTTTTTCTAAGAATGAGATACTCGTATCAGCAGGTGGATATTAACAAATTGATGTAGGTACCTACTTACATTCGATTTGGCGAATAATTCAAGTCAGTCATCAGCTATTAAAACGAAACTGCGAAAGTATACTCCATATGCATAGGTACTTTTGTGTGTTTTTTTTTTTTTACATCTCACCTTGAACGATTGATGTCATTAAGAACTCGTCCAAAAAAGATTGGACATTAAGATAATGAAGAAGTGGGCGTTTAACATATCGGATTACAAAACTAATGGTCGAAAGCAAACGAAATTAGTATAAAAATTATTTACCAATTCAAAGTAGACGTTTATGTCGAAAATTTTCGTGTACTACGCTCAATTTTAACACAATTTCAATACCTATGCTAAATACCTATTTTTTATGTTCTTATCAATTCGATTTTGAGATGGCTTGTTCTTCAAAAATAACATAATATGTTAATTTGAAGTAATTTTGTTTTCGCAGAGGAAAAGCTTACCAATTTTTTAATTTACGAGTTATAGGTATTTTTGTATAGACCATCCTTACCTTACCCTCGCTCAAACTAGCGGACGAAATACTTTCGCCATCCTTTATAGAAGGTTTGGAATGATGCGCCAAAAAAAATCATAATTAGGTACTATATGATCCACCATTTGTTGCTGAACCCTCTGCGACAAGAAAGAAAATGTCGGTACTTAGCTACCTCCACTTATTATTTCTGCTGAGACATGTTAACTGCCTTAGTCGTGCCCTCAGTTTTTGACATTGACTGTAGGTCTTGACTACTGGCCATGATTGCTGCTAGTACCCTCAAGTGGTCAATACTGGTGTTTGGTGTCCTTGATCGATGATTGTAGTTGGTGGCCAAGGTTAATAATCGAGGTCATTTAATATGATTGGAAGTCACAATCAGTGGTCTTGGTTCATATATCTACAAATATACCTAATATACCGATTTTTGTTACAAGCTATAATCGATGGCCATAGTCACTGAATGTGGTTGGTTTTATTGCTGGTGACCAAAGCCATTGACCGTTGTCACAGGCTGTGGTCAGCTGCCAAAATCAATAACCGTGAATGGTGAAGTGACCAAAATGAATAACTGTGGTCGGTGGCCTGAGAAATAAATGATGGCTGATGACATTGATCAATAGTTATGGCTACTGAGCATGATTACAGGCAAAATAAATGATTACGGTGACAGACTTTGATCTGAAGCCATGATCGATATCACTGATCGCTGCTTATGGTATTCTATTTATTAAAATGTATAGGTCTGATTATGGGGGGAGAAGCTTGTAAAAACACATTAGACATAATATTTTCCATGAAGGTTTCAGGTACTAAAAATAGCAAGTTTTAGAAATTTGAACGTTTTAGATTTGTTGTGAAGAACTTGAGGACATTTTCTGGTTACCATTATTCTCAAAGTTTGAAAAGGTTGCCATGCGTTAAAATTTAGTCTAAAGTAAGAAATAAAAATGAAAAACAACAATAAAGATAATAGAAAATTTATATTTTTACAAATAAATAGGTAGATACTTAATTATACATAATCGTAGGTATTGTAACAGCATAAAAGAAGTCTTTTATTTAGTATTGTTTTAGACCACTTTCAGTGTTACACCATACACAAAATACAAATACCAGAAAAGTATCAATATCTCAGTAATATTTTAAAATAATTAATTTATTATCCACGAACTATTATAGACCTTAACTTTTGAGAAACTTTATAAAATATTTCAAACACAAAGAATAATTTTAAACACTTTTAATAAAACAATAATTTGTACAACAAAAGTACATTAAATAATATTTCGAACATTGATAATCAGTTTGAGTATTGGGATAAGCCCTTAGACTGTACAAAGACTGTCTATTAAACACTGTATTTAAAACTTTGTCTTAAACTGAACACTGGACTGAACTGAATTGAATTGAATTGGTGCTGAATATTATGACAACATTCGCGTATTCTCATAATATTTGATGTTGGTATTTTAAATTGTTTTGAAGGAATTTGTAACAGTATTTTGTTTACAGGGCCGAGTAGACTTGAATTGTTGGTACTCAATACAGTGTCGACGAATATGTTGTCATATTTAAAAATAGATGAAAATATACGTTATAGGTATATATTTTTTTGTACTAATTAATCAAAAATTTGTTGTCTAGGTTGAATATGAACCACAAAATTTTCACATTTTGTCTTCACCCCTCCAATAATTTTACTATTTTGGTTTCACTGAGCAAAGGTCTATTACGTTGGTAATATAAAATTTCTGACAATAATTATAGGCTACTAAGTCTATCTAAGTTGATATATTTTTTTTTGAAAATTTATAAAAAATTATCAGATTAAGATTCTATGTATTTGAGTTCCAAGTTTTAAGTGATTTTCTGGTGAAATGTAATAGTTTGCCTCGCTTAGCCATGTTATTTATTTATTTTCCTTACGTACCTACTTAAGCCATTCTTGGTTTGCACCGGCGTCGTATATTTTAAATTACAGTTGAAAATAACATTTTAATCACTTAATCACTCGCGTTTAGTTCACACCCTTGCATGAAAAATGAACTTTTCAACAACCACTCGCCACCCCCAAAATTACCAAATTTCAATTCCATCTCTATGAATGTAAGTATGCTGGTCTAATTACCGCAAGCAGTCGTGGCAAAGTAAAGACGTGATTTATCCGCCCACGTTCTCCGCGCATTTTCAAATTTATTGCCAACTTATTTGGGAGGTTTCAATGACTTTTAACTAAACGACTACCAACTTGGAAATAATGTTATGTAAGTACCTATACCTATACATATAGCTGGTCTGTATATACAGACTACGGTAAAAGTATTATGGTGGCGGAAAATGAGGGGATCGGATGGAAGAAAGAAAGAAGTAAAAAAAAAAAACGAAGGTCATAAATTCTCGGTACAAACATTGCGACTGGTTAACGCCTCGATATTATTATTCAAAAACTTACCAATAAGACGTTTCGCATTTCTCTATCTACTTACCCAAATTACAAAAGGAGGATCGTGAATGCAAGAAAAAGAAAAAAACGAAGAAAGTCGATCGAGACGAGTGTTCTCTGACAAGGGGAGGTTAAGTGCAATATTTAACATTTAAACTGGCAAAATGCTAACAAAAGGCGTGAATTTGAAAATCAACTGTTGGCATAACGAAGTGGGTACCCACCAACGTACTAACCCTGAAATGTTTGGTTACATAGAGAAAGATTTTCATGAAACCAGAAAATTAAAATTAAAATTTATTTTCAACCAGCCTTTGTTTCTGCAGAATCTGTTGTAATTCTGATCAAACGAAGTTAATCACTCGTTTAACATAAGAGCAACTTCTTTCACTGTAATAGTACGTACTGTGCTCTAGACTGCCTGACTGGAGTTCAGTGTTTTAATCAGATATATTGAACAATGAGTCGATGTAGGAGGGATGAGCGCAAGATTTGACTTTCCAGTGTAACCATAAAACCAAAACAAAATTATTGCCAGCCGAATTTCTGAGCGTAAAATATGGGACTAGGGTAAATGAAGCCAATTTTTGTAATACCGTACCTAGAACTCTGAATTTTTTATCTCTGAAGGTACCTTACTTGTTTTATTATTTTCGTAAAATACTTGATATTTTTTTATGATTCAAGGATAGGTGTTTTTTTTTTTTTTTTTTTTTTTGTAGTGTAAGCTTTGTTTACGCGTTTTTAATTTGGCTGTTTTTTTCGAATTTCGAGCCATTTGTCAATATCTTGAGCTAATGTTCCTGAAGAAAATCTTTCCAGTACAGCTCCTGTACTGATAATAGATTATCATTGGCTATGTAAAAATCATGGAAGTATAATTAGTCCAAAATTATGAGAAATGGTAAAAAATGTGAGTGAAAAATTACGTGAAGGCTACGAACAACCTACCTTTGTATGATTATAAACCAAATTTGTTCTATAAAACAAAAGCTAAAAATTATGGAATCATGGAACTATAAAGGACATATCTACCTCATCTGTACAAAATAATAATTATATAATATGCTCGAGCAATGAAAAACAAGACATTGGGTTTCTCCATACATACTAAAATAGTTATTTGTTATACAAATGCAAAAAGTAAGTGATTTTGATAGGAGTGTGAATTTTGCAGCACTACAGAAGATGACTGCTGCAAATTATACGAGTATCAATCACTTACTTTGCACGTGTGTCACACACTAATTTTTACAACACCCCCCACTAACCCCCAAAAAATGGCGATGAATTTTTTTTTTTTCAGATCCAAAGAATAATTACTTAAATAATAATTTTATTTTTTTTAACCCAAAAAATTTTTTCAAATTTTTCGGTTCGCTTGTCTACAATGTATTTTAAAAAACGGTATTTAGTTCCTAATAAGAAATAATAAAAACTGAGAAAGTAGCCAACCCAAGCGAGAAATTAATCAACCCGTTCGAAAAATTCATTGAGATGTGCAAAAAATTCAAATTGCAAGTGCGGATGTGCAGAAGATAGTTTTTTGACTTCGCATTGAAATTCACCACCTTTTGTTCCATTAAGACGCGTAAGAAAAACATACTTTTGGGAAGGGTGTTGCAAAATGAGATTTATTCATTCTATTCCTTTTAAATTGAAGGTTTTTTTTCTCGAAAACCTACGAATAAGAAGTGAAAACAATTTTGTAACAAAAATGTAGGGTTTTTCGTTATTGGCAATCACACGTAGGTAATTTCCTGTCTTCTAATCCGCATCCGTAGCCTAAACTGGAACCTAAGAGGATATTGCTTGCTTTGGAACAGATCAAATGAGACACTTGTCAGCGTAATTCCACTGTGGCAACATGTGAAATGATTTAACTTCTACGAGTAGGCTACCTACCCTGAGATAATGCTCGCTAATGCAGACAAGAAATATTAATCTCTGATAGTTAAGTTCTCGGCTGACCAGTACTGATAGCTGAGTATTTCAGACGTTTTTGAAGTAAAAATGTTTTTGCATACAGTGGGTATTAGACCTGCAAAGTGTATGTATTCTTAGTCTAGTCGTGTATATGCGTTAGCATAATATAAAATAAGACTAGTCTGACGTAATTCTAGCCCATAGCAAAAACATGGGTTTTCTGGCATATACATATATACCAGGAGGCAGTAAACTGTATCAGTGAGTACGAAGTGAACAGTAATTGGCATCCAGACAGAGAGTTTCCACACATACTACCATTAGAAATACTTTAAGTAATTTTGAAGTCACATTTAGTAGGTATTACGCAAGTGTCATTCTCGAATTTATCCCTACAACCAAGAACATGATAAGTTACTAGTCTTGGTTTTTGTTTTATGGTATTCTTGATCTGGGTCATGTAGTCAAGTCTTGATATTAGTCTTTTACAAGTGATTATGGTCCTAGTCATCCACACTCAAGTCATGCTTTCAGTTTCAATACTGTTGACAAGATTATGAAGTCTTAATATTGGTATGGGCCAATCAATTTTAGTCCTAGTCCTGCACAGTCAAGTCTTAGTTTCAGTCTCAATCTAGCAGACAAGATTTTTCTCAAAAAATAAGTGGTGTACATATTGGTATCATTCAGCCAGGCTGTATTATTGGTGCGTATCATGATACAATATGCACCCATGATAGTCTCTCATTTTGTAAGGCATTGCCTGGGATTGTATCATACTTTCAAATTCTATTGAAAATTTTACTACCTCATGTATCACCTTTTGATGTGACGGCAAAATACCGACATCAAATTGAAAAAAGTTGCCATAATAATATTATTATCCTATCATTTTTTTGATATGGTACGAGGTTACAGATCATATACACATTTAGACTATATGATGATATGGTATGGCAAAACGATACAGATTTGTACACTCCTTTACCATTCATTTGTTTTAAAATGTACAAGAGTCTTAAATTGCAAGAAGAACTTCTTTATTATTTAATGAAGAGAAACCGAAACATTATAAAGACCACAAATGCTCGTTGGCATGATAAATTATTTAGAAAGCAAAAATGCGAACATTCTAACAATTATTAATACTTTTTCTTAAGTTTCGGGCTTCATTTCGTTCTTGTATGGTCCAGTCTTCATCTTGTACCTGACAAGAATATGACCACAACTAATAATAAATTAGGCTATGATGCTTATGACGAGAAATAACAGTATCATTAATAAATCAATAACTAAAGGGCTAATGCAGAGATTGTATGTAAGTATTTAGAACCCAGGGACGTACCAAAGGAAGTTCGAGGAGGCTTCTCCCAAAACTTTTTGAAAGTTGGGAAATCGTGCCCAGTTGTTCATCAGTTGGGAGTTTGGGCTTGGGAAAATTCCCAAAATTGTGCCAGAAAAAAAAAATTCTTTGGAATGGATTTGGTAATTAAAAAATTATAAAGGTAAACTTGAAAATTTTATGTTAATAAATTGGGAATTTCAACGTTTTCAGTTGAGAATTTCAACATTTTTATTTGGGAATTTCAAATGTTTTTAGTTGGGAATTTTTGATTTTCTCCCCCTAAAAAAAAATTCCTTCGATACGTCCCTGTTAAATCCGCTAGAAGTTTTTCCATGTGCCATGAATTATTATACTTTGTAGCCAATATTGAAAATTTTTCGCATCAGCAAAATTCATATTCTTCCATGCCAGATAACTAATATCAAAATATTGAAACGGTTCACTGAATATGAAAAATTTACTCTACACTGAAGACAAAATTAAATATATTTAGAATATATAATATGGTCGAATGCATCGTATTACCAAAATTTTCGAATAAATTAGTCTATATCTAATATTGTTTTCACATGCTGAGTGATTTCGAATGGGCCTACACATCGTAGAACCATTTTATTTGTGGACACACATAATGGAGGGTTAAAAAAGGTTGAAGTCGTCGACAGCCACATTTATCGTTCGATTAATTGCGTTTGTTGCAGTCGATTTTCGATGTCCAGTTTATGTCCACAACGATGGTGTAAATAGCCTCCCTCTTTTAGCGTCGATTCGATGACCACTTCATATAACTTACGGCAACCCTCTCGTAGGGTGAAATGCGGCCTAGATGACCATTTTTGTACTCAAGTTAGCACTTCGTTGTCAATGTTTCACTTGGTTTGGCAGTTAATTTTACTTTTTTCTTCTTTTTTTTTTTTGTAACCTTTTGGTATTAGTTATACATAGGTTCGTCATACACAACCCCTTTTTTCTTTCTTTCTCTTCGAAAATTTCCTCTTGTCGTGTGTAATTCTATCTCAATTGTGATTTATGAACAATACGTAACCTATCGTCCATTGTCATTGCCACTGTACGGTTATTATACTTTTTCATTTAAAGGGACGCAGAACAAGAGAGACAAATTTAGTTTTGTTTCTTGGTTGTTTCGCTTGTGAATGTAGGTACTTGTACCTAATGGTAATTTTCTGGCCTGGGAACGAATTTTATGGATTCCTTATTTTAGTTTCTGTGTTAAGAAGGAGTCGAGAATCATAATTTGGGTATGTTTGAAAAAATATTTCATTTTTTCACCGATGTAACTCGTTCGTCCAAATTTGGGCGTAAATAATATTGTAACGACTATATTATAAGCTATAATACCTTTATAGCACAGTGGCTTGATAGAAAGAGACAACATGGAAAGATGAACTCAAGATTATCGAAAGTAGGGATGAAAACAATTGGTCGTGGTCTTACGAAATTCAGGACAGGCGGAAACAAAGACCAAGACCACGACTGAGATTAAGTCGATGATCTAGACTTGTGAAATGATGCAAGCAAATTGTAGAATGTTCTCAATCTAGTTACATAAATATTTTTCAATATTTAGAGTTTAATATTATTTTCTTTATTCTCATTTGATTTTTTACTGATGATATTAGTGGTAACTTGATAATTTTTTCATAATTATACATATTGTATTGGAGGAGAATACTTAGGTAGGTACCTAACTGACATTTATGCTAGGTTTAATATTATAGCCACGAGTTGCGGTAAAAATTTTATAAACGAAACCAAGATCAAGATAATCATATCACTTGATCCAGCGACTAGCCTGGTTTGTACTATCCACTAATCGAAATCTGAGTTAAATGAAAGTTGTAATTGTTATTTCTTGCAGCAAAAGCTAAATAATGTTCTCAGTAGCGGATCCAAAACGAAACTACAAGGTACATGGCCATGGTTCCGCTTTTCTCTAACTGAAAATAAGTGGCCAAAACGTCGACTTTTTTTTGTAGCTTTTCGTTACGAATGTGAGGAAGACATGTGTGAGGATTACTGGAGATGCAAAAAATTAGAATTAGAATTACACCTCTCCCGTCAGGAAAACGTAATGGATGACTAGATTCACAACTAAACGTTCTCTTTCACTAACAACGTTCCGACATTCAGGCCATATTTTTCCAATAACTAGAATTCAATCATAGGCAGATTTTCACTAAATTTTATAAGGGTGGAAGGTAAAAAATTTTTTTCACCTGCTCGCAATGTTTTGGTTTGATCGAATTTCTGGAGATGGTTAAAAATTTTATTCAGCTCAATCCACTCGCAATGTAACTTTAATAATATTATTTAATAACAACTTAACTTCATAAACAAAATAGAAAACAGAGAATAAACCGGTAACAACAGGAAATTACTTACTGCCTATGTATGATAAGAAACTTATCGAAGAACCAAAGACAACTTTAATTTTAAGCTATGAAGTGAAAATCGCTACATTGCAGAAATTGATATCTGAGGAACTGATTTTTGAAAAACGAGAGTCTTTTGTAATTGACTTTTAAATTTCTCACTTCATAAAATGTAATTTTTCATAAATTTATGGTAATTTTCATATTCTACTTCATTGCTTGATAAATAATGTTGACTTCAGAAGAAGTAATCAATAATCAAATAACTTTTCATGGGGTTAAAATTATAAGGGATTTTGTTATGAGCCAAAGGCGAGTGATGCAAATTACACGAGTGTCGAGTATCAATCAACTACTGTATACACGTGTGTCATACACTATTTTTTGCAACACTTTTCCAAGAGTACTTTTTTTTTATACGCCTTGATGGAGAAAACAGTAGCGGCTTTCGATACGAAATTAAAAAGTCATCTTCTACACATGTGCAATGGAAAATTGAATTTTTCGCACATCTCGATGAATTTCTCGCATAGGTTGGCTATTTTCTCACTTTTTATTATTTCTCACTATGAACTAAACACCATATTTTTCAAAAACATTTTGAAACGAGCAAACTTTGAAAAATTCAAAAAAAATTTTTTTGTTTAAAAAAATAAAATTATTAATTATTATTTCGATCAGAAAAAAAAAAATCATTACCATTTTTTCAGGGACCATAGGGGGAGTGTTGCAAAAAATAGTGTGTGACACACATTCAAAATAGGTGATTGATACTCGTGTGATTGGAAGCACTCGCCTTCGGATTGTCCAGCAAAATTCACACTCGTATCAAAATCACCTACTTTTTGCACTTGTATCACAAATACATTTTTTCTAACAACCCTCCTGAAACAAAAAAAGTTCAGCAAAGATAAAATGAAAATATTGACTATTTCAAATGCCATTGTGCCACTTTCCTGTAATCTATGATTTGGTGCATCGTAAGAACCATGTCCGAATCTCAACAGTGATTTTTATTCCCCTACAAATCCCTTAATGATGTATAAAGAAACGCATGCGCACAAGATGATGCATAATATAAAAAATGATAGATAAAGAACTTACATTATGCAGTGTTCTAAAATCGTCCACTTTATATACGATCAAGGGGCATAAGATTGTCTAATTTATCGACAGGTGTTGCAAAAGATATTTTTTTCCATGATTGTGCAAATGAACTGTAGCATTTATAAATTCATCAGTCAACCCTAAATCTCAAAATTATCTCGGTGGTAACGTTATTGATAAACGGAAATTAAAACCTCCATACTGAAGGCTCTCAGCAGCAGATTATCTTATAGATTATTTCACAGTAGCATACCTAAGAGGGTAGCTCGCGGAGCTAAAGCCCTTCAGACCCATTACTAGGAAAAAAAAAAAAAAAAAATGAAAGAGAAAAACCGATTATACAATGTTTAAATTATATTCTAATCTTCCACGCAAATCAACAAGAGTAATGTACACAGGATTGTAGCTTGTCGAATTGGTTATGTATGAGAAATGATTTTCTTTGCTCGTTTCGGTCGCAAAATTTACCCTATTAAATCTTTTTTGAGGCTTTTTCATCCTCCTGAAGATTATACTCCCACGATCTTATAATTTTTATCCTTATTTTTTGTCACAATGGAGGGGAATGAGGATCAAAGAAATCGAAAATTAAATTATTGTATAAATTTTTCTCAACCTTCTCCAGAGAATAATCTCGAGGACGCGCCCGTCGTTTCATGCGAAACCAACATGGAATTCATGTGGTAGTACCCAACTGTAGTAAGTTTATATAATAGGAAAATTCTGTCACTGAGTTAGACTTTACTAATAAGATAGAATATTTTTAATCAATCTGAGACCACCAGCTACAATGGTTTAGCTGTGATATAGTCCATGGAAAAGACGTACGTATCTTCAGCACCAAAAAGAAAAACCAGGCGACTACAATACTAATCTTCTCGAATTTACCAAAACGTATGTCGAACCGGAGTAACAGTACATCCATCACGATTAACCAAGCCTAGAGTCCAAAGATGTGACCAAATTATGTAAAAATAAACCTTATACGGACCGGTAGATACATAAATTTCTAAATTCATTTATATTAATGTTTTCATGAATTCGTAATCTTGAACATGTCTTAAAAATAGAATTAATGTTCTTGCTGAAAAGAGAACATTTTTCACAAAAATGTTGAAAGGCTTCTGGTATCCAATTGTAGAAGTTACCTTTGGAACAATGTAACCTTATTAGTGCACAAATCATTTATATTTTATATTTTCCTAAGTCACGTACTGTCAACCTCCATTTCTGTTTGGCTTAAAATTATCCATGCTCAAACCTTTTGGCACGTAAACGACAAGACACTTCATTTTTTATTTTTGAAAATTACCTTATACGCCGAAACAGTATTCAAATTTCATCAGCTTAATCGGTTGAAGTGACCTCACTTGGAAAGAAATTGTAGAATAAAATGACGTAAAATGAAGATTGAGAGAGAAAGAAAAAAAAGTAATATTGTCATTTTATCAGCCGTTTAAAACGTGTTCGAATCCAATTTAGTTTTCTTTTTACGATATTCTATATATATATAGGTATGTATATTATATCTAAGTATTCTTCCATAAAAAAAAAAAAAAAAGAAAAAAAATACTTTTGAAAAGAGGGATATTCTCAATTTCTTCTCTTTCTTTTCTTATCTTTCATCAGCGATTCCTTCTTCTTTCACTACTTTCTTTCTTTCTTTTCTATTATTTTTATTCTGTCTTCTTTTCTTTTTTCTTTTTTTTTTCACCCCTCTTGGATTCATGATCCCCACTAAGCAATTGCAATCACTCGAATTGTTTTTTCTTTTAGAAGCATTCGTATACACACAGCTCATAACATTTTCGCTTGAAGTAATTTCACGAAGGCAATTTCTTCCAGCGAATAGATCGTCAATATTTATTGCACGATTTAAATTCGTATTTAGCGGCTCCATTTTCGAATGAAAATTGTGAAAATAGCGAAGGAAAAGAAGAAAAATGCAGGGGAGAAAAGAAGAAAGGAAACGACAAAAAAGTGAAAACCAATTTCTTGATCGTTCTCGTTTTCATTGATTAAAAAAAAAAAGAGAAAAAAAAAAGGTTATCGTCGAAAATAAAATTTTCATTCTCACTTCGCTCTTATTTTCATTTCATGAATGATCTGTGTGATATGTGGTGAGATTTTAGAGGAATTTATCTTATTTGCGGAACCCGGTAGAGCCTATTTAAGCAATCTGCCTTCAACGTATCCTGTAGGTCGTTACTGACTACTGACTTGAAGACTGATCCAAGGGCGTAGCTGGAAAATCTTCCAAGGGGCAAAGCAAGTTTTATCAAAGTGGAGACCAGTTAGAGGGGTTAACAGGCACTAATATAACCAGAAATTTGTATCAGTATGCCACATTCAACTGCAATAAGGTTGTATTCAGAATTTACCTCTAAAGGGAGTATTTTAGGGTGACAAAACAGCGAAAAATTTTTGGGTATTTTCTGGGTTCTGGAACATTTATGTGTAGAGAGTTGTTTTTGTTTTTTTTTTGGGTAGGTGAGAGAGTTTTCATTGAGCCCGGTACATACATGAGGTCTTGGCTCACAGCGTAGCTATTGCATAAATAGTTTGAAAATTAATTTCCATTTGTAATTTTTCCACTACCATAAAACTCAACCATCTGGAAATGAGTACCCCCTTGCCCCCCTAACTGCGTCACTGGTAACAAGCGAACTCGGAAAGTCCAGTCACAGTTGATTTTACTGGCTGTGCAAAAAGCAGTCGTTGAAAAATTTCTAATGAAATTAACGTAAAGAAATTTATAATATTTTTTAGGTATTTATAGTTAGCTTTTATTATTTTAATAAAAATTTTAACTTGCTTAACCAAAAATAAGTATATTTTCTTAGAAAATCTACTTGAAAATCATGCTGGATAAAAATTTACAAAATTTTCGTATGATTTTCTAATTATCTTCAACTGTTTGGACAACAAACAAACGAAAAAAAAACAAATTAATATGAAATTTACCATTCGTTTGGAATGTAAAAACCTCTCCTTTTTCCCCAATGATTCCTCAGTCATTCTGTAAGCTAGAGAGCTGGAGATGGTACCTCTCAAACGAAGAAAATTAAACTGAATTTTCTTTTCGTTTAATTTTCTAATCATCTTTAGCTATTTGAAAATAAAGCAATGAAAAAAAGGCAATTTTGAAATCCAGAAACCTCTCCTCCTTCACTCAACGATTTCTCACCCGCTATTTAAGTCAGAAAACTGAAATTAGTATTGCTGGAAAGAGGAAGAAATTTATTTTAAACTACTTTTCTTATAATTTTTAAATCATTCTTATCTGTTTCAAAATAACGAACAAAAAAACGCAAAATAATGGAAAACTTGCCATTTTTGTGTTTTTTTGCATATAATTTCCAGAATATTTTCATTTGTGAATTTTTTTTTATTTGGTGGTGGAGTTGTTGCTTTTTTTTGGTTCCCTTAGTTGCAAAAAGTATAGTGTGTGAGAAGTACTTGTTGCAAAGTTTGCTGCACTCTCGTTTGTAAATTTTTCAGACTCGGTAAAAAAATCTTGTCAAGCAATAGTATATTGTGTGACAACTTTTGATCATTACAAACTCCAGATCTCTAACTTAATTAGAAGCTGAAGAATCATTTGAGATATTTTTTTTTTAAATTAAAATGTTGTGTTTGTTTGGAGTGGTAAATTGATGAATAGTTTTTCACGAAATAACGGAAATAATAATATCAAATTGCTAACATATTCGAATATTTTACACCCTGTTGCGCAGGAATGGGATGCGCAACAGTGTGTAAAGTACCTTACACACTCTTGTGCAGGATTTGGATGAGCGAGACATTGTAAAATTATCATCTACATCACAGGCCAAAAATTCGTTATACATGCATGTAAAACATGTTCTTTTGTGCATATGTTGCAAAATATAGATTTTTTGCATTTGTGGAGTAAGATATGGCATCGCTTCTAGTTAATTTCAATTTATTAACGTGTGAATTTCCCTGATTTTTACAGAATCAAGTGATTTTGATCACGCCCTTGTTAGGAAAAGAAGGAGGGTCCAAGTGGTCTACTTTTCCATGTTCACACGTCTGTGCTGTTTGATAACATCAAGTTGTCTTCACAAGCATGCCTCGATAGATATATTCGTAGGTGTTACCAAAAGACACTCGTTTTCAATTATTATCACCGCACTGATCACTGTAAAATATGTGTAACATATAACAAACCATGGACACAGGTCCATCAAACGTGCAACACCGTTATACACCGAAAAATAAGAGAAAAATGTTAAATACATAAAATTAAACGAGTACACAAAAAAAAAAAAAAGGTATATGTAGGGGAGCAAAAAAAGTTCCAAATTAAATTATTTTCACAAGAGAGACGGTAATTCCTCGTTAATTTATTATTTAATCACGGTGCGGCGGCGTAATAAAAGCGTCGTAATTTATAAATGTAAAAAAGTAGGAGAAAAAAAGGTATAAAAAAAGAAGAGCGAGAGGCAAAAAAGAGTTCAAGAAATATATAAAATACAAGCGAGATAGAGAAGGAAAACAAAACAAAAAAAAAAAAAACCCTAGAAGAGTTAATCCCTGGGTAGGGATTTTTGTTATAGGATAGTGAAACGTCATAATAAAGCAATTAAAAAAGGTTACACCCCTTCTTTCATAGTTTTACAAGATGTGATATCATATTATATAATATTGGAACGTTTATAAGACCTCCCGCAGAAGCATCCCATGGATTTCATATTGCGGTTAATAAAAAAGGCAAACACAAGGCTGCACTATCTCTGCTTTTAGCGAAGGAGAGAAAGGGAAGGCAAACGAGTAGAAAAACCAACATCAACAACAACATACACATATATAAAGTAGGTATATATTGTATGTATATCTATACGTATAGACGTATAGGCTGTACCCTCTATACACACACCCCTAAAGACTATTTTCAGCTTCCCGCCAAAAACTGCTTATATTATTGCGTATATATATATGTATATACTTTATTAATTTTTTCCCTACTCGCTGTTAAAAACGGGCAGCTTTAGATTATGATCGTTATTAAATTATTGTGCACGTATTATTTATGATACCATCGTTTTTCGAAAATGATATCGCTTTTTACCGTTTATTATTAAATTTTACTTAATTTTTATCACGTCGCTTTTCACTTAATACTTTGGAGACAAAAGCGTGCTAGCCAAACACCCTTATTCATTGTATACCGTATACGGTTGCAAAAGTTCTAATAAAAACGTATACGTATAATAACTACCATATTGGAGGTAATTTCAAAAAATTAAATTTGCATACAGTCGACAGTAATTAAATTTTCTGCGTCAGTGTACGACGTGATGATGTTGATTGTGTCATTGTTTTGAATGAGAACAAAGAGAATGGTAACTTGTACAAAGAGTTCACAGAATTAGGTATCTATAGGTTATTTATTCAGAATCATTATTATTTAGTGAAAGCGAAACCTTGGTAGATACCAATGGGTACTGTAGGAACACTTAGAAGTGGGAACTAATTAATTTTTTAGGGGGTGCACGTAAATGATGAGCCTAACTATACGGCTGAGTATCAATGATGAAAATTTTAAAATTGACGGCTGGTTTTCGAAGAAGTACAAAAATTAGTTTATTTATTAAATGAATATAATAACGTGACGCTGGTCGATAAAATTCTTCAAGTTTGTTAGAATATCCATTTTTCGGTAATGGTGGACTCATACTTATAAAAAAAGTAGACTAAAAGCCTATGTAGAATCACACAAAATAACTGAAAGTCTGTAATATATTCGATTTGATTCAATATCAAAACTTATAAACTGACATTAAACATTATTTCAGAATAATAGTAATAATAATAATAATAATAATAAAAACAAAAAGTCACCCATGTAATAGCGAAAGAATTTATAATTACAAATACATATGACTCAAATTTTCAGATGTTGAGTACGAATAATAAATTATACGAATCTAAGATATGTATAAATAACAATAACACTAAATGGAGGAAATTTTATTCATACCAATTATGTAGCTGAAAAGGTTAGACATAGTTTTTATCGATCACACAAATTTATACATTGAGGTGAATTTTATCACATGGGGCAACTTGTGACACATGAAAATATATCGACATATAAACAGCTTGTCAGAATGAGCGACCTACAAAAAGCGACACATAATGCGCACGCATTAGTGGATTTGTTCGATATGTGAAAAAGTACGCTCCTCTAAACACATTTTAAATACAGGATGTTCAGTTTTTATTAGAAATGTGACCAAGGTTCTCTACAAATGAAAAAGGTTATTCGATTTTAGAAAAACTTTTTTGAATCAAAAAGTTCTAAATTTCCTGACATTTTCTAATAAAAAAGTAAGCGAATTTGTTGGCCTAATTTTCCTATTTCAGTAATAATTTTTTTAAAGTACTTAATTACACTTCACACAGCTGACAAAGAACTAAAACTGAAGAATAGAGCTTAGAACTAACTTTTAACAGAACTAGTTTAGAACTAAAACTTCAAACGTAGCATTATTTTCGTATGAAACTCAGTTAATGATGGGACATCAAAAGCAAAAACAATAAGTTTGTTTCTTAAATAATTATAGGTACTTTTCATTCGATGTTCAACGTTCGATACCTTAGCATTGAATTTCTGCCACTGATGATGGCCTGTTAATAGGTATTTCTATTCCAGCACTCGACTTTTGTTGCAACGGGGTTGCAACAGTTCAACATCATATAAAAAACACACCCAGTGTTGCTCACTCTGATTAGTTTCTAAAAAGGGGTTGAAAACTTTTTTTTAAACAATGTAAAATTCATTTTAGGCTAAATAATCTTTGAAAATTATGCCACTAAATTTCACAAAAATATGTCATAAAATCACTTCTTGGACTTAACATCTGACTTCTCACTGACTGAAGGGATCTTAAGAGAAATGAAGACGAAATGGGGTTGACATATTATTCCATTTTATTCCATATTATTCCATATTATGAGTTTAGAACAATTAGAAACAGAGAAACAAAGATAGAGGACGAAGTCCCCAATGAGCTGTCCAGCACAGATTCTACTGAAGGGTGATGTTTCTTGGCTCAAGCTAATTTATTTTACGCCATTAACTGGTTAAGTGATTGAAGGTTCCAAGGAAGATTGAAGATTGAAAAATGTACCCTGGTTTAGGGGACAGAACTTCCGGGTAAAGCTTTTAGCGTCGAATAATGAAGTTTTTTTGGTCTCTGGCGTGACCTGTTTCAGTGCTTAAACATAAATACTTGAAAACATAAATGATTTTCTCACAATTGTTGTATCTCATTCAATGAGAAGAAGCTCTCACGTGTTTATCCAACGGCATCTGTAGCCGACTCGTTGCTGTTTCGGCCATAAAAGCATGCCAGAAGTGAGATTCACCAATTTGAGCATTAGCATAGCGACAGTAGAGCAAGTGGAGCCATCGCTCCAGAGCACCAGGCTAAGAGGGTACACAGTTTCAGAATTCTTAACCTATAATGTTGAAATATTGATCAATCATAACTAGGAAGAGGAAACAAGGATTTTTTTCTGGGATGCTGCAAATCTTGTTGCGCCACTTGATTTGAATCTCTGAACTGCCAACTCCACATTTCTGACGAATGAGTGGCTGGTACCCTTCCTCAACACATTTTACCACAACCGGGTCGATCATAAGCCACCTCTCCTATACTGGCAATGGGTCGAGTGAAAGCAGTAGCAGTAGCAGCAGCAGCACTTACGGCGTGACTAAACAAGTTGAATACCTTTTACCTCCATGCAGGTACCCTACCTACTTGGTCTCTGCCTCAATTTCATATCAGCGGTACTGGTGGAGTTGAGTAATAATATAGTGACCCATAAAATAATTCTCAATTCTTGCCTATTCATCCTATGGCGTTGGCGGTAGTCACTTGGTTCCAGCATTGGTTTTGGAGGAAGGAATAAAGGTAAGAAGTGAAAGTTTCTGGTTCAAATCTCAGGAAATAATGAATAATACGCAATCATCGATATTCATCTTGAAATGTAAATTTTTTTTCTTCAAAATCTAACACTATTTTTGCTCATCCGTGGGTTGAGCAGCCCAATGTGGGCCCTTCGGATGAACATTGTAATAAATTATGTCAAACTGTCAGATCGTTTTTTAAGTAGGTATACCGTATAAATATGTATGTACAAGCCCCGAGGCGCCACTTTGCAGTGCTTTGGCTTGTGCCAGCCCTGGATTTTTTCTAAAAAGTTCGGTAACACTGTACCATTCGTTGTTTTGGCAGAAGCAACAAAAATTTTTTTTTTCATTTATTTGTTTGGCCGTGTGGGTGGTGGCGCATGCGCATCGAATATAAGGGAATAATATTGAGAAATTAGTTTGACAAACTAATTTCAGCTGGCTCGTACGTTTATTATAGTAATGTATGTATGTACAATTCTAGTTTTTTTTTTTTTTTTTTTATTAATTTTTTTATATGAATTATATTATTTAACTTAAAATGTTGTTTCTCAAACGCAGTCATACTCTCTCTTTTGAAGAAATCATAAAAAAATAATAACACCATTATAGTTTCAAAATCATACACTCGATCGTTTACAGAAAACGGTGGAGGTGGTGCCATTTACAAAAATAAAAATTAAAATAAGTTGAGAAGTCGAACTGAAATAGCAATACAAAATATAAACGAGAAACGTTTCTATTCGTTTATAATATTCTGTGTATTAAACTACGTGTACTACGTATTATATCTGTGTATATAAAAGGGACGACAATGAAAACTTAATTGCCACGTTTGAAAGAGCTGAATATAGAAATGATAAGCTTAAAAGCTTAAAGTTTGGTATTATGAAGCTTGGGTCGTATAGGGAAAACGTTGAGTAAAACGATATTAATATCCCTTTTTCGCGGGCGCCACCCGTTTAATTTGAAACGAGCAATTTACTTTTCTCAAAATATAATTAACTCGTTTTTATGCTTTTTAATTACAATTTTTCCTTCCTCTCTCTCCTTTTTGCTTTCGGCTTTTTAGCTTTAGCTTTTTTTTTTTCTCCTTCTTTTTTAACACCACTTTAAAGAGACAAAAAAACCAAAAAAAAAAAAAAAAACCTCCTCCTTTTATTAAAACGCCACAACTTTCACGTTGGTTATTAAAAAAGAAGCACAATGAGAGAAAACAAAAACGAAAAAAAGTCAGAAAGTTTGGGGTAAAAAAAAAAGAAAAAAAGAAAAGGAAAACACGCGGTTTTATTTTATTACCAACACCGAATAAAGATAACGAGGGTTTTTGTTTTTTTTGCAATTCTGTTATTATTGTTGTTGTTGTTGTTGTTGTTGTTGTTGTTGTTTCACCCCAGATGAAAAGTTTTAAATTGGCGGTACATTACGGAAGGTGTAAATTTCAAATGAACTTCGCCGAGTTTTTTGTTAGTAATTCTATTATATAAATATAATCTAGTATTTATAATAAAAAAAAAAAAAAAAAAAAAAACAAGTGTGTTATAAATTTTGTTGATTAAAATTTTGTTAATAGAGCAAAGCTGTTACAAGGTGGAGGAAAAATGAGGCAAAATGAACAGAAACCGTAAAAAAAAATGAATAGGTACGTATAATAAATGTTTTACGAGTTGTGTTTGTTGTGAAAATTTTTAAATTATTCGACGTTGTTTTCAAGATATGGGAAAGATATTGCGTTATTTTATGTTGTAATTTTGTTTTTTTTTTTAACTACGAGACGGAAGGGGACGTTATTTTTCGTTTATGGCATGGAAACAAAAAATAATTTGTTAATTTTTGGTCATCTTGATTCATTGTTTTGCCCATCAAATAGCGAAAAAAAGTTGTGTTTCAGGTTATATGGGGGAGAGAGAAAGGGTATTGAAATAGTATATTCGAATTATGATCTTTCGGTTTTGTTTTTTTTTTTTGGAATTAAATCGCAATCAAACATAGTTAATTATTAAAACTTAGGTATTTTCTTGCGGCTGGATAATCATGTGATGAAAAATCTCCTCAATTTTACGAAAAACCAAGCGTTGCTTTTAGGGTTAAAATTTATATGAAGGTATCGGTATGACTTGGGTGGAGAGGAGCTTGTGAAAAACGTAATATTGAGTAGATATATTTTCAATGAATGTTTAAAATACGAAACAAAAATGGTGAAATTTAGAGTACCTACCAACACAGTCTATTGAAAAATTCCAACATATTATAATTGGCCAGAAGAACTTGAGCATACTTTCTAATTTTCCGTCATGATCAAAGCTTGGAAGAGTTGTCATGCCTGAAAATTTAGTCCAAACTAGAAAATAAAAAATAAAATAACACATAGTAAAAATATTTAAACGTATGTACCTGTCTTATTACTGGGAGTCAAATTAATAATATTTTGCGCGACCATTTTTCATATCACTTTTCTCTTTTTTTTCTTTTTTCCTATTTTTCTTCTTTTTTTTCCCAATTTTTAAGCAGATTTAAAAAAAAAATCTACTAATTAAAATTGCCTGAGTGTTCGGACCCAAGGGTGAGAGTGGGTACATTTTTCGTTTCATGATCTTCTGAGCTTTTGGTACTATTTTTGAAAATTAATTTTTTTTTATATCCCCTCTTGGATTGAGTCTATTTCCAGGCTTAATTTTGATCGGATAGTTTTGAAATTTGAAACACATGCTTGCTTTTATTCAAGGAAAAACCCTATTGTTTTTGGTGCGAATCGGGCAAATAGTTTGTCTGCTAGGTCAGTTTTTATGCATTTTGTATTGAACAGCGTACAGGTCGCAATTTTTAATCGATAGACCTGACGTATGTGTTTTAGGTTAAGGATATCACCTACCAATTTTGGTACGGATGAACAGCTACGTATGATAAGAGCGAATTGGTTGCAGTTTTGGCAGATTAAAGCCTCTGAAAAGAGTAATTTTCAAGCTATGGTCAGAAAATTGGGTACAGATATTAATTTAAATAATGTCTAACATGTTTCCAAATTTGGTTTTAATTAGTATTATGGTTCATTACCTGTGGCTGTTGGAAATGTTAATTTTTCATGTTATCTCAATAAAAGTTCCAATTCTCTTTCAATAGTCACGAAATTTTGTAAAAACATTACCTCTGGTACAGGGATTATGTTTGCTAATTTTGGTTTTGATTGGTCAATTTGTTCCCAACTTATTAGCTTTTCGGTGAGATTTTCCCTCTTTTATCAATCTGATAATGATTCAAAAACTTCATTTTCTAGTCTTTATTGAGAAAACCACTCGTTGTAACCTATAACCAACTCAATCTCAAAAAACGGCCAATTTTTGGCCCACGTCCCATCCGCTTCCGTACACTAGATTTGAACACTGACTCTAAAACCTTCGCTAATATTTTCGTAAACAGAACGCAGAAAACTGCACTATACTTCGTTTTTCATTGAAGGATATTTTTGTCTCATATACTATGTTTTTTTTTTTTATTATATACATTAGGCTAATCCACAATTCTGGTCACTACAGGAAAGAAAACCATCAAATTACCTCTTAAAATTGTAGTTATTAGAACTTGGAATAATTTTTCACTTCACAAAAAAACATAATTTTTGACATATTTATAAAATATTTTGAAAACATGATACTTAATCAGTATATTTTATCGCATGCTTCGTATTTGTGGGATACTGATAATTTTTTGCAAAATATATAAATATTTTATATATTACTTCATTAGAAGAATGTTGGCGATATAGGTGAATTTTAAACAAAGAAAATCTACTTTTTCTTGCGAAGCTTGCTGCCTAATAGTTTTTGTATCATATTTTCGTTTTACATAACAAAAATTTAAAATATGTTGAGCATTGGCTAGTCGGCGTTTTCTTCGATATTTTAGATAGTGATGAGTATTATTACAGACCGTAGCTGAAGGAACTGACGTTGGACTTTCGAAATTCTCCAGCTGCTAAATTTTTCCAACTTCGTCCAAAATTATACCGCCATCAACCCCTTCAGTTTCCCATAAAATCTGCAAAACTTCACAAAATAAGCAACGCACTGACAAGGCTTTCCAATTCGAAATTTACGACGCCATTGGCCCCTGCCAACTCCATCAACTGGAGCAACTGATTACGTTCCTGACGAGCCCCGCTATCTCCTCAGACTGCCCTCTAAATGTTTACACATAGTCTTCGCTCTTCACGCTAACTAATTCGGATCATATGTAGTGTCAAGTGGTTAGGTGTTTAGCTTTAGGTGCTAAACTTTATTGATTAGAAACTCCTCAAAATACCAGGTTATGAAACCGCTATTATATGTTTTCAAAGGCTCTTTTGCAGTACTTAGATGACAGTCGTTCGGCGAATTATATCCACCAAAATTGTGAACAAGTCTCAACAACCAACTTTCAATTATTTACCTTTGTCTTCTACCAACAATGTTTTTTTTACAAATACTGCTATAAGTTTAATCCACGTTTATTATGAAATTGAGGTGAATTTGAAATCAGTTTTTATTTTGTCGACAGGAAGGAATTAGATAGAACATTCCGCTTCATTGATTGCATGTTCACCTAATATAAGCTGTGTTTGATTGATTCACATCGAGTGTAGGCTGGTGAATACAATGTCAAACTGGTGCATACAGAAATTTGATGAAATTTGATAGATCAAAACTGAGCTTTACGCGGTATAAAAATACTTTCGATCAAAAAGAACACAATTTCCTATCACTCAGGTTGGTAAGTATAGTGAATAGTGGTGTAGATGAATAAATTTAATTACGTACGTTACATGCAAGCTTATGGAAGGAATGATAAGAACTTCATCAAAATAGCGCTGAGGCGATCGTTCACGGAAATAATTTAATGGTTTTCACCAAATTCGCACAGTTTGGCACTAATTTACACCAACTGAACCGTTTCAGAAGTTGGCACCAACGTGCACAGACCTCCAAATATAGTTTTTCCGAAACACCTTCGCCTCAAAAGTTTATATAGGTAACTACCTATGTACATATAAAGTATAAAATGAAATCTGTGAGACAGAACTGAAAAGCGTATTTATTTACGGATCGAAACGAAATTTGGCATGTGGGTACTTTGGGTCCATATCTGGTTTAAGTTGGGCGGAATCCGCCTATTAATTCCAAAATGGCGCCGGTTTGAGTAAAAAATTTGTAGAAAATGGGGACAGGCGTAATAATTTGATGTAGGTATGCGTACTATGGGTCTATATTTCGGTCAAGTTTGAAGATGGTCTAAGTAAGCCCATTATTTTCTGAATTAGAACTGTTTGAAATTTTCGTATAGGCATACCCAACATTCATAAGCTGCCAGCACTTCACCTATGGTGCTAAGGTAAAATTTGGTGGAAACTTTGTAGAATCTCTAAATTCAAAATTCAAAATTTAAAGCCCTTCAAATAACACGAAGACTCTATGGGCAAATTCTTTTAAAATGCACTACAATCGTCTAAGTAATACCTAAAAAATAAAAAATATACACATTCCAGAATACTAAATTCATAATTTCATATGAATTATTACTCTCTGTTTTCAAAATTAAATTAATTCAAATCAATGCCCTCAATTTCCATATTACTTAATCCTAAGAAAATAAAAGAAATACCTACTAACTGCTAAGGCTACCCTTTTTATGAAATTACTGTAAAAAATTTAGTCAACAAATTCCTTTGGATTTCTATACAAAATTTAAAAACTCATAAATTTGTCAAATATGTCTGGAAGTTGTTTAAGCTTACACTTATCACATTCCACAAATTGTAAAAAGTCATCAATTCCACCTAGGGAGTGACTGACCAACCGTTCTCTCCATTTTTTATTAGAATCACACTACTTTGAAAAATCAATCAGAAATTTTCTTGGAGGTGGTTTCTTCCTATTTTAGGAAATCTCTGGAGGGAAAATCTTCTGAAAACTTGTCTATAAAACTCCATGTAAATCACTTTTTCCACACAATTTGGTTAACTCCAATTGGCACGATTTTGTTCTACCTAAAATTAGAGTTCTATCAATAAAAGGCTTTAATAATGTTATTTGGATCTTTATTGTCGTGAAATGTTTCACATATTCCACAGTATATGGAATTATTTTATTTTGTTCATCTTTAAAAGACTAAATTTACAGCTGACTTCTGATTTATCGCCATTCAAATTGAAAATTTACCCACATATTGTAATAAATTAACTAAAACTTTAACATTTTGGTTGATAATCTTGAAGTTTGGAAAACATCTGCTGTTTCTTCACAACCATCTGGTAATCAAGTATACTTGTTCCTTATCTCTAACTGATTTCAATGAGAAAACCAGATACCAGATCCATAAATTGTATTGTCCTTGGGTTCCAAATGGTCCTCTATTCTGGATTTTGATACCATATAAATCTGATGCTTCTCTAAACTCTTCTAGTACCTCACACATCAAATCCACTCCTGAGAAAGATACTAAAATTCAATTCTACATCAAGAAATTCAAGATTCATCTTTGAAAATCTGATTGGTGTTGGCTGTCTACAGATTATGTTTACTGTACTCCAGAAGTTTGTAGCTGTTCTTTCAGTATGTCTTATAAAATAAATATTCTTCATTTTGAATTCCCGTGTTTTGTTCGAAATTATAATTTGTTAAATTTTATTCTGTAGGTATGTAGTGGTAAAAAAATTAAATAACGTTTCATCGATGTTCATCCGTAACAATTCTTAAACAATTCTAAATCTATAAAATATGTCTTTTTTTTTTAACTTTCTATATATGACTTTGAGGGTCCTATCAATCTTATGAACTTTGGCTTATCTGGACTTTTTGTTTTCCTCCATTTTAATTATTAAAATACAAATTTATGTGACTGCATATTATGGTTCATAAAAATACGTAACCAGCCCTTCAGATACCACTACTTTTTTGGTAGAAAAGTTTACGAATAATTGTTTTTATCAAACTTTTTTTTTTGAGAAACCCATCATTTTCAAGTAAAATTGTAAAAACAGAAAACAGTCTCCTATTTTCAGTCTCCTGTGGAGACACCTGGGTGGTAAAGGTGATAGCTCTATGCTACATACCTATATGAGGAAGTCTCGAACATTTTACAACAATAAAACATTTATTGTAAAGTTTTTCACTGTCACAATGGTTTTTCACATAATTCTCCTTGGCTAACAATATGAAATGAAATGAAACTTATTTACAATTTTTAATACAGATCTGCCAACAAATAACAAATTAACAACTACACCACATCAAAAGAACATGTTTCATGAGCGGGAGCTAGTTGTAATGACTCAAAGATTTACTTTCTTTGGCAAGCACTAAGCCGAACAAACCCTTGCCAAATCTAACTCAGGGTAAGTTGTGCAGTGTGGTTAACATATAAGTTGACTGTACTTTTTTAATAAATATGAGACAGGCGACAGCGCGCTCCATAAATGCTCAATTTCTTCAATTTTATAAATTTTTAAAAGTGACTACAGCAAAAAAGAAGTAAGTAATTAAATAATTTTTTTACCTCTATTGTGAAGAAATCCTGGCTACGCGGTTATGTTTATTACATTATTTTAACCGTAGATTAGTCAGTGGCATATTTTCGTTAATGTCATGTTTGAATAATTGCATTATTACCAATTTTTGTTTTTTATACGAGTTTCATTATGTTTGTGCATAAGGTTGCGTTTCCAGTCGTTGCCTCATTAAAATAATTTATTTTACTGGGATAATTTGATGGTCAAAACGAACCTTCTTGTTTATTTTATGTAAAAAAAACAATGTTTTAGTTCTGAGAGGCATCATTTGCTGCCAGTCAAATTATTTTTCTTACCAATAGGTTTTGAAAAGGATCGCCCTCAAATTAATTTTATTTTTGAGAAAAAAATATCTTCCTTGCCAGTCTCTATCTCAGTTCCTATTTCCTATGATAGTTACGAAAAGAATGCACCTACAGAAAATGTTGTTCCGTTTTTGTAAACATTCTATCAACTTGACACAAATTCAAAATGTCCGTATGTTCTGACCATATGTTAAGAAAATTTTAATCTATTGATACGAAATTTAAGGAATATATTCATCTCAAATCACATGTGGTATTTACATCTCTATTTTATTAGAATATGAAATAATCTATGTGCAAAAAGAATCTTCCCTTGCATTTCCTGACAAAAAAAATGTTTTCTTTTTTCTAAAATAAATGTTTAAAATTTTTTTGCAACACTTGCCGATAAACTTCGTTTTTATACTCACCATGACGATGTATGAAGCAGGTGATTTTAGAGCTACTTAGAACCGATGTATAAAGTTTTCGTTTCATACACTGTCTTGGATGAGCACGTCACTTTATACACTGGTCCCTTAGAAGCACATAGCCTAAGTCGTCATTTTCTTTAATTACCTATATATTTATTTGTTTATTTATGTTTACTTTTTTTTCGTAAAAGTTTCATCACTGCTATCTGGATTCGAACTACTGACGTCTGAGATATTCAGCTGGCAGCATATCAACTACGCCATGAAGTCTGGTTCAGTAGAATGTGATGGTTTGCGCTTATACGCTTGTCAATTGCATTTATTTATCTGAATGTTTTCTTGTTTTTTTTTTGTTTGTTTTTTAGGGGGAGAAGATGCTACAAAAAAAAATTCTAGGGCAGCAATGCTTTGCTAGAAAACCCAATTTGCTGATGAAGATATAGAGACGGAGATGGAGATAGATAGAGAGAGAGAGTGAGTGAGAGAGAGAAAGAGTGAGAGAGAGAGTTTCCAGATATTTTTCTTCTCCAGCTTTCTCAAAAACTACCGAACGAATAGGCACCAAATTTACAAGAGATTTGCACCAACATAAGGAAAGTCTATCGCGAAAATTTAAGCCTGATCCCTTTCGTCAGGTTCTCATAATCCTGGAAAAATAACTTTTCCAGGAATTTTTTGTTTTTCAGTTTTCTCTGAAACTAATCATCCAAGAGACGAAAAATTGTTTTCAAACCTGCTAACAATCTTTCGTAAAACATGCAGCCTTATCCGTCCGGTAGTTTCCCTAAAACTGTGAATCCAAAATTTTTTCCAGCAATTTTGCTTCTCCAGTTTTCTCAAAAACTACTGAAATAATAGGTACCAAATTTTAAAGAAACTTTTACCATCATAAGGAAAATCTATCTGAAAAATTCAACCCGATCCCTTCGGCCATTTTCTCAGAATTCCGAAAAAATGATTTTTCCAGAAATTTTTGTTTTTCAGTTTTCTCAAAAACAAATCAACTCATAAGTAGAAACCGTCTTTCAGACCTGCTCCAGTATAAGAACTATTTCTCGTGAAAATTTCAGCCATATCCATTTGGTAGTTTTCTCAAAACCGCGAACTCAAGTTTATATATATATACATATATACCTACACGAAGAAATTAGGTCAAAATGAGAAAATGCTACCAATCGTATTTTTTTCACATGAAACGAATAATTTTCACGACCTCCACCCCTAATCCCATAACGATTTCAGATTTAATATCCCGTTTGCAATAAAATTGGGTAAATATTGTGTAACACATAATATGTATAATATTTGATTGCCATTCGTGTGATTCGCATCATTCATCTTCGGCTCGTGCTGCAAAAATCACACTCTGATCAAAATCACCTACTTTATACACTGGTATCCCACATAACTATCATAATCTTCGTAAAATGCGCACTATTTTTATGTTATTATTTTCACACGATAATAGATAATATTATCGTTGTGCTCGTACACCTATCGCATAGAGTTGTCAAAGAAAATTTATAAAACCAAAAATATTCGCACGTTTTATCTCCCTCTGCCTGGCGAAAGCACATGGTAGGGAGTGAAGAGTTTTTAACATTTATTTTGAAATCCATCGGACCTTATTTCAGCCGCAAAACTTTTCGCAACAATTAATTCCAATTCGACCACACTTTCAATCCTATTTTATTGCGGCGAAATAATTAGATTCGACCTTTTCTGCGTTTTTAATCGATTCGCATATTGCGACGATGTAAGTAATACGGCCAAAATAATAATGATAAAAGACAGATAATGAACAGAAAAAAAATAAAAAAGAAAAAAGAAAAGAATATTAATAAAAAAATAATTAAGTATGGTGAGAGAGAGAAAAAAAAAAAAAAACCCCAAAAAAAGAAAAAAACACAACAAATACACACAGATAGGGGAGAAAATGAAAATCACTCAGCACGCGTGACCACGGAACGTGTAAACGGTTGGGTGCTTTATAGCTGCAAAAATCAAGAGGTCTACCAGCATTAAAGCCACCATGTATTAAATTCTCGAACGGTAACACCCATTATAAACGTTTAGATTGCCCCCGCTGAAATAGAATCTTCCTAATCTCGACTGTAACAAATTCAATTTTATCGGTAAATGGCTACGCCAGAGGTCCCGACGGGATCTGTGCTATCGTTTATCCCTTGTGTCCTGTCCAATGATCCCTGTGTAACCCCTCTTTCGTATACGTGTATATATATATATATATATACAGTAGTGTGTATGTATAAATATATACGTATGGCCCCCACTATATAAAATAAGGCTGGCTATACACTCGACACGACGCATTCGTCCTATCATTATCGCCCTTTTTAAAAACCTTTATCCTTCAATAATCCTTTTATACAGTTTTTTTTTTTTTTTTTTTTTTTTTTCGGCTGGTTACTACCGCACCCCACTGTATCCATGTTTTCTATATCACATCAGATACGATTTCATCCTTTTCTCATCTTCGGGTACATTTTCTTTCACACACTGCCTTTCTCTCACTCTCTTTTTGCCGTTTCTCTCCGACATCGTTGAGACGTTATTACAAAATCTCTTCAAAATTGTTCCATCTGATTGAATTCGTAGTTTCTTTGGAGTTGCGAAAATTGCGTTACAATTTCCTTAGTGCAGTTTAGTGCGGATCAAATTGGTCTGTATGAAAATGCGTATTAAATATTTCTCCCTTCCAGCAAAATGATATCGTGTTAAAAATTCACACGGAGAGAAAAAAATTTAGCATAAATTATCGATAAAATTATTATTTTTTTTGAATAGTGCTGTTAAAAGATCGATTAGTAATCAATTATAATCGATAAGCGGGGCTCTTATCGATTATCGATAAGAAACATTGTGTAATCGATTATTAACAATTCGCCTCTTTCTATTACACTAATAAACTATTAAACTATTAAATACCTAGTGCCCACTACCTATTTGCGTTACCAAACAGTATAAAATACAAATTACGAAAATAGAAAATATGAATTATCTCATCAATTTAATATTTATCGAACATGGCAACTGGCAAGTGTAAAAGAAACAAAAAGTAATCAAAATCAAATCAACAGGAATAACAAAACTTATAAACGAGTGTCTCTCCTTCCGCAAGACACTCGTTACAAAACAAAATGTTCGATTGTTTTTTTAAATTTTTTGAGGAATACTTACTTAATTGATTGTAATCGATTATAATCGATTATGGGCCACAAATAATCGATTATAATCGATAAAAAATTTAATTGATTTTTAACAGCACCATTTTTGAATAATTTACTAGGTATATGAAATTTATCTTAGTAATTTCAATAATGCTGATTTTAACTCGGTTATGCCTTTTAGTCTTAGTCAATATTATATGAACGTAATCTTTTACTATTCCTTCGAAAATAGTGAATTTTGAAAAAGTTACCCCAAATGAGTTTTATAGTTGGTTTGTTTTTCCCATAAGTAATACTGACTACACTTGAAAACTGAACCAAATACCATTATTATTTCTCATAATACATGATCAGAAGGGCAATGTTTACAGTCGTATTTTTTGGGCAAAAAGCAGCCCTTGTCATTTGTGAATTTATGCTAGCCTCAAAGTAAAGTGATTTCTCTCAATTTAGAATATAATATTTTAGAAAAATTTGCCACCCACATCAGGACTTGAACCTGCAACCTTCATGTTAAAGTCCAAACTGCTTAACTACTACGCTACACAAGCTAGTTGAGGATCAGCTGTAAGTATGACAATATCTGTTTATTTTGATTATTTTTTCCTCATTAAAATTGCTTATTAATTATTTCGTTGCTTTCTGATCATTAATTATAAAAAATATCTTCCTCAACAAAGTTTGAAAGTGAGTTTACATTACTCTGGAATTTCTCACTCGCTATGCTCGTTTTGCAAACTTCCCCTCCCATGTAATTCCTCACTTTCAAACCTCGGTGTGTAACATACTATTACAAATCTACAGGTCATTTCGCATCAGTCGTTTATTTCTTTCTCCCCAAAATCTAGTAATTATTTTTAAAAAGTTTGGTACCTTAGTGATTTTGGAATTTGCTGATCTAGCAACTCCAAGCACGTAACAGAAGGCCAAGGTACCACCCCTTTGAAAATCAAATGACTTAAATTTGGCCCACCATATTATATTATTCAAATTATCATGTTGAAATTTTCCTGATATTACTGCATTCTTATAACTCCTTTATCCTTATTTTCAAAATTTCACCACTATATTTTCTTGACTCTTTGTTAGCCTCCAAAACAAAATTATTTTTTGGTCACATTATTGGGAATTTCTGAAATCTTAGCTCCTTTCAAACACAAATGCTGTGTGCATATGTGGCTGTATACACCTTTGGAAAACCAGGTGAGATTTATCTCGTATTATATGGTCCCTCGTATTATTTCCACCACCATAAATACAAACTGTATGAGAAAGAAGAAGAACCCAATCAGGTAGGATGAGGAAAGTGAAGGCACCCTACAACTCCAGCCACGTTACAGATATTGCTGATTTTGCCTCTTAACCTGTTAATGCTAGAGATGTGTTGGTTGACCGAGAACTAATTCATTTGAACTAATCTCTTGAAAGACCTAAATGAATGAGACCGTAAGATGAGAATGAACTAGTTCACTTTGAACTAAAAGATTTTATCAAATCAAAGTTATATTGTATAGACCTACAAGCTAGTTCACTTTTATACGTCACAGCATTGTTGTTAATCACTGGATGAGTGGAATTTCTTATCAATGAACAAAAAACAAAATGAAATAGTAAACGTTTTTGGGGAATGAAAGCGGTTTCTATGTCTGAAAGTAACTACGTATAGAAAATGTATACAAATTGCTCTCCATATGAAATAGTACATACTCAAAGGTTTGATTCATGCAGCTCATTTCATTCATTTTTAACTAGTTCACTGAACTAGTTCATTCAAAAGACCAAGACCTGTTAAACTAAATCCACCAAATGAACTAAAACGCACATCTCTAGTTAATGCTGTCACTTGATCTGTCGCACTTTGCTAGCATGTGAATGGAATGTGGAAAATACAATAGTTTTAGACATGCTGATAGATAGCCTGGTAGAATTTACGGATCTAGGGAATCATAGTAGAAATTCTCACATTTTATCTACTTCAGTTAAATCTATGTCTTTAAAATGGCATTGTTGAAAAATTGTAAATTTTACAATTAATAGGTACACCAATTTTTTTTTATTTGGCCTGCAGTCCACTTCCTGTTAATAGAATTCAAGAGGATCCCATAGAAGTATTTTAAGGCGCTTACAGATTTGTATCATTTAGCTGTGTGATATCATCAGTAAGTATCATGATATAATACGTGGAGATGATGCGCTCTCATTTTAGTGAGGCATTGTCTAGGATTTTAATGTATCTTCATTTTGTGTCAAATCCTGTCCCCAGCTTTTTAGCTCTTTTTATTTTTTTTGAAGATGTCGTTTGTTGAAAAATCAAAATGAAATACAGGTATATGATATAGAGTAACATACACATTTCTATCATATAGCCCCACATACTTTTGTTGATGTAATGGCAGAATAACAACGCCATCTTGGGAATAATGATTTTTATACACTTTTATCGCAGTTACTAACACTACAAAATTTAATATAGTTTTTGCACTGACATCGATGGTCGCTAAAATTAGGTTTGATTTTAATCAGTTATCCCTTATAAGTTTAGGTGAAAAACCAGAGGTATACAACTAAAGAGATGTACAATGTCGAATCAAAAATATGTCAAAGATACAACCTCGATACATCGTTTTGAATTCTGATATTTGTTACTGCTCATGGGTAATAGCTTGATAGTGTGTGTGTATTAGTATGGAGATGTCTATTTTCACAACAAAATATATGCGCAGAATGTAAAATTTGAATTCCTTCTTTTCTATCTTCCACATATTTTTAAATTACAGTATATATGGAGCGTTAGACATCTCTTTAGCTATATATCTCAGGTTTTTAAACAGAACTTATTTGATATAATTATGATACCGGATTAGAGCACTCGTACTCATTCATATGATATGATGATGCAGTTTACCATAACGATATGGTATGGCAAAATGATACAAAAATAAATACACCTTCAGTTGTGTTATACTTTAAAAGTAAGTTTGGAAGGTCTTCGTGAATTTAACACTTTATTTTGATGGCCGAGGGTTTCCTGATAAGGACTTCTCTCCAACACTTCATACCACACTTCACTATGAGTATCGTGTTAATTTATAGTAGTATAGTACATTGCAAGTGTTGATAATGCTAGCTTGCAGATATTGTTACTCGAGGAAATTTTTACTTCAGAAAGTTTTCAAGTTTTGACTTCTACCTCATGGTTTTCTTCTAACTCACAGAAGAGGAGGGTCCGACGCTACCTGATTAAGATGAAGTGACCGTTCTTCCTCTCAACATGGACGTAGATAACGAGGTCCTGCGTAGATGAAAAAAAGCTTGACTTACAAAAACAGTTAGTTTTTTGTGGCGGTGACGACGATGGTGAGGAGGGGGGAGGAGGAGGAGGAGGAGGAGAAGGAGGTGGAGGACCATAATAAACAGTAGAGAATATGTGGACCTGCTCCCTCACAACGTGAACCCATCTACGGCCACGCACCTTAGTCCGTATTGTTTGGAGGATTTTTTTAAATACAGAAGCAATAAAATTAATATTTTCTTCCTTGAAAGGCATCTGCCTACATTTCCAAAGGCCACCCAAATCGTGATCAGGCATACAGAAAAGGTCTAGAAAGCCATCGAAACTGAACGTAACTCGTCACTGCGTCGCGTATAGGCCTCGTTCAATCATTCATTACTTCAACTTGTACGTACAAGTATTTCGAGTACCTTGTCTCCAAATTTATTGATTTTCAGACTGCTCGCCACGCACTGAATGGAGCTGGCGTGTGCAAAAAATATTTTATTCTTCGCTGCAATAAGCTCACCGCTGTGATACCAACTAAACCACCATGGAATTACGATTCATTCGAAAACCGTACAACCAGATCGTTGGCGCTCCACATTTTTCGATTCATCGCAAAAAACCTTATTGTCAAATCAATAAAAATTCATCGCCATTTATTAATATTTTTCCAAAGCTATGCTCGATACCTTTTGATTCTTCCATTATAGTCGATATATGTATACATATATATATATATATATATATATATATATATATTGAATTCGAAACTACCAGACACAATACCCTTTCGACGTTTTTTTTTTTTCTCCCATTTTTGTGGAAATACATATAGTGGCCCATACGTAGGCTGGTGTAGGAAACATACTTCGTGTGAGACGGACTACCTGACATTTAATGAAGTTACAGTAAATTTTCACACAATCCATATTCCATTGCTGCTGGTAAATTGTTATTTTATTGAGCGAAGGCGTGCTGCTGTCACGCGTTATTGGTTCTATTTGGTGGCAAAAAGTGGAGAACTGTTATTTTCATTTTCATAATACACTTTTGACTCGACCATTGATTACGCTCGTCTTTGTGGGATCACTCTACTTTTTTTCTTTTTTTTTTTCGTCTTTTTCTTCTTCTCAATCCATAAAGGTACGTAGGCCCCTTAATCTGTATAGGCTACCTATGTATAATAAAAACGTACGCTGGATATCACCTGGCAAAAACCGTTTCGTCAAATCATCGTCCATCTGCCATGGCGCAGTATATAAAAATACATATTATTATTATGTAGGTATGTTCCAGTTCGATGAAGTGTAATATGGACGATTTTATAGGGTATTTTTACGATTCATTTTAGATTATTTAATGAGTTACACGATGATCTTTTATTTTTTAGGCTTTTTCTTTAACTTACTTTTCAAGGTTCATTTTGGGAAGGACGTACCTATATAGGCTACGATGTGTCGATATTACGCGCAAAGTTTAAAGTGGATGCATACAAACACACGTATTCATGTAAAATGTGAGTACGCCTTATAAAGAGCTGATGACTCGTTTCTGAGGAAAGGCGGTGTAGAAAAATGTGAACTTAGCTTAGGAAAATGAACACTGCGATAAACTCTAGAGTCACGTAAAATGGAACCGACTTAGGCGAAATTTTCGGGATGAGGGGAACGGGAAGAATAAAGACATCGGAAACAGTAGGGAAAATGGATGGAGTGGGCTACAGTAAATTTATATAGGCAACAGGAATATTTAAAGTTGGCCGAAAAAACGAAGGTAAATTCTATAATTACTTATGGAAATAAGGCCTGCTGCTACTTTGTATTTGCCGAGCACTATATTGTAACTAACTAACCTGTATGATCTCATTAAGTCATGTTTATTATAATTTTTTAATTTAGAAGTACACTATAACGAGTGTCCTTGATGACCTTGACGGTACTTTTTTTTTGTCATAAAAAGTTAGGCCTACATTAATGTTTTTTTTCTTGAATAATTATATTTTTCGTATCTTTCCCCAAATTTCTGTATAATTAAACCATTTTTTGCACAATCCGTCTAATTTGTTTCTGCCAACTAAGTAGACTACAATTGTCAACGGTTATAATATAATGGTCTTGGCCTTCATGCTGGTCCTGCACATTCAAGTTGAGGTATTAGTCGTATATTAATACTCGGGATTTCCGGTCTTTACCCTGATCTTGGTATCGGTTCTGGATTAAGTTTTGCTTAGCCAGTCTTGGTTGAAGTCTTGATGTTGTTGTTGTTGTTTTTTTTACACTTACTGGCGGAGGTGCGAAATCAAATTTATCATTCATGTCGTTCCACAAAATATAAAAGAATCTCAACCCATCCCAAACACTTGTTCTTAATTGATGAAATGAGGAGAATGAAAACAATTTACCATTGAATGTTGAAAATTTTTTAAAAATTGCAAGATTACGAACATTTTATTATTTTGTTCATATTTTTCTCCAGTTTTACATTCGATGTTAGTCTTTCATAGCCTAGACTAGGTCTTGCTCGTCCTGCAGGATGAATATGAAAAATTTTCCTTTTCACTGTCTCGTAGGATGTTGATGCAGAAGCTATGAAAAATAAGTTTGTGTATTATTAAAAATAGTCCATGATATTTTTCAGCGGAGTCACCAGCATAAGCTATACGCTAGTATTTACGATGGATGCCAAAAGAAATTTATACCTATGGATAGACATGTCAGAAAGTCGCATTGAAAATTTTATTTCTACATTGTCCACTGAAGGTAGCCTTGCAAACATAATTTTGTGTCATTGAAAACCATCTTATACACATTGCGCAATTTGACGACCTTGTAAATATAGGTACCTATTCGACATAAAAACATACGAAAAAATAAAAATGACCCCTTTTAGTCGGTAAGAAAATCAAAAGACTTCTAAAATATGAATTTAACCACTAACAGCATTAAAATTATTACAAAATTAAACCACAATACGAATGATATGTATTTATGTGGAATGAACAGAGTTAAAGGTCAATAGAAAATTTGTATTTCCGACAAATCATTGTAGTTAAATTAGGGTACGTACATTTTTAATTAATTTTTGAGGATGTGTAAGGGAAAACACGAAAGAAGAACTTGTATTTTATTGCCCAAAAATTTGAGAGATTCATCTCATTTTCGTTTAACAAGCAATTCGAATTTAGTATAATTTAACAGCTTCGTAATTATAGGTACGCCTAATTCAAAGTGAAAGTTTTATCGAAAAAATTTTTTTTTCAAAATTATTTGTTGCACATAAGTGAAAACCCTTAAAATAATAACAAAATAATATGAAAACACGCAGTTCGGTAATTTAGCACCAGTCGATGATAAAGTTACACACATTTAGGCACTTCTGACTTTACATTTCAGATAGGTACAGCGAAATACGAGTCGAGTTTTTGTTCAGTTAAAACAGAAAAATTTTAAATGGATAAAAATATTTTCGAATGAACCGATCGATGGCACTGCTTCTGATTAATCGGATTACAAATTTTTCATTGCGAAGGTGATCTCACTGGGCGAATTAAAACGGACTTCCAATTACGTCATTCGGCGATATAGGTATAGGCCTAGAAATTCGAGTCTAAATGACTGGAACACGCTCAGGTAAGATAATAGCATAATTTTAATTCAAGCAGCAAAGTCGTTAATTATTCAAGGTTAATTTTCGCCCGCTAATAGTATGCGAAAATTAGCATTTGTTCATTGTATCTGTCGAATTGATAATTAATAAGATCACGAGAAGTTTGAACGAATGCTGGTTGTAAAAAAAAATCAAAATCAAAATCGAAATTTTGATTGTTAATATTCACATATTTCTTGCTCTTCACTCTGCCCAAGGACAAAAAGTAGGTATAGATACTGTATAGGAAAAAGTTAAATTCTTACAGTTCAAATTAAATGAAATGCTATTTTTTTACACAGGTAATTAAACTAAATTATTAATAGACCTACATTTATTTAGATTTGCTATGTAACTCACTTCGTTGATGATAGTGAATACTTTGCTTCACTGAATATGTATTCTCAGTCTATTGTCATAAAACGATAATTTTCAGCTTCAGTTTTAGCACAACTTTAAGGTATCGTAGAGGCCAGTTAACATCGTAATCCAAATAAAGTGGTTATCACCATCAAAATGCACTTTTGTATTTTTTTCTCAACTTTCTAAAGAAGACTTTAAATATTCAAAGTCTCATACTAAATTTTTAAACAAAGTTTTCACATTGAAAAAATACAATTTTTGTGACACATTTTATGGTAGGCTAAATGTTATATTTTCAACTATGTCAAAGCTCCCTGTGCCAGAAAACAAATTCTAAACAAATTTTTGCATTAATAAAATCATTTCTTCCATAAAAAATTCGATTTTCTTGAAAAATATTTTTCCATAATTTTGACTTGGTCAAAAAGTGGTAGGCCTACGATTCAGAATATTCACTTTTTTCATTTTATTTAACGAGGTACAAATTTTTTCCGTCAAAGAATCGAGAAAAAAAAACGAAAAGCTCTCAATGTTTCAGCTCAAAGTTGCACCTTGAGAGCAAGTATAAGCTTTGGTTGATTTTTGAAAACTAACTAAAAGACAGCACCGACGCTATGGTTCGCTGTTCTGCTGGTAGCATCGGTCTTCTTACTGGCGCACATCGAATAGCATTGCCTTTCCCTTCGATTTGAACTTACAAGGCCAAAGTTTTGGTCACAGCTGTTGAAGACATTGTAGTTGGAGGACCATGTAAGTTTAAATTGACACAATTTACATTTAATTTATCAAAATACATAATTAAGTCTAATAACGTCTACCTACTTTATAATTTTTACAACGCTTTTGACGTAATTGCCCTTCCTTCGCCACACATTTTAGCAATTTAATTAATAAACAAAAGAAAGATAATGAATTCGTTTTTAATTCATTGACGCAAAACCTTCTTAACTCGTACCTACATATCACGATGATTATTGTTATTGCATACAGAATTATAAATCATAAAAATAATATAATTATCTTAATTAGGCAAAGAGTCATAATAGAAGCTTCTGAGGAACTGACTCGTCACATACATTTATTTCGTAATGCGAGGGAAAAAATTTTCATATTTCGTTAATGAATTTTTTCTTTTAGTTTTTAATAAATTATGTCAATGAATAGAGAACTTGGTTCAGTAAATATTGTCCTGAGATTTAGAAAATTTATTGCGAGATTCTAAGCAGAGATGGGCTGAATCAGATTTTTAGAGAATAATGCATCCAATCACCTGAGAACTAACTGAAATTTATTCTGCATCATTCCTCCCAAATTCTAAAATCTACCCAAATATGGAATTGTGTGTACCTATACCTACTTCAAAGTTTATTGTTTTTTTTTAGTTGCATAATTTAGCAGGCCAAATCAAAATCAAATTAGTTACTTGTACATCTACACAGCTAAATTCGTGGATCGGAAAAGTTAATAGACTGGTTTTGGAACAGTGTTCTGTAGTAACAAAGTTCTGAAATTTGACCAGATTCAGCTCGTCGTACATCCAAGATATTTTCAGTTGCAGATTCGTACTTCTATCTGTTTGACATGATGTGGAGTAATCATTTAGCTTTTTTTCTAACTTTCTCAATGTCCTAAATTCTGGACACATTGTTTCTAAGTGACATTATTAAAATACTTTTGTGAGGACAATACTCGTATGAGGTAATAGGGGCTCACACCCCTCCACGACAGTCGCCGCCCAAAGGCTGGCAATAATCGTCTTTATGACGTTAAACGAATTTACACTGGTGCGTTTGTATGTTCATACCTGTACGTATGTACAGGTAAGATACATTGCACGGGCCGAGATCAATTACCAGATAACGATCTTGGTGATGTCACGGCCCAGTACCAAATGCGCTGCGTCGTTTCTTATCACCTCGACAGAGGCAAGAAACAACGTAACTCATGGCATAATTACGTACATGTACGTATGCATGTGTGTCTGTGTGCATGTGCCAAATTCTGTATATAAACTCTCAGAACCGGCTCAAAAATTGCTAGTGTTTGCCGAGGATTTGGCTCTCCCATACTTAACCGTATGAAGTAGCAGAACACGCAAAATACTGTTGAAGACCTTCTAGTGCGAATATCTCTCACGACAAGGTATTCCACAACTTTCTTCACATTTGATTACAGGCTGATGAATATGTGATGTTTTAATTGGTTTCGATCTTCTTCCTTAAAAATAACTATTTTTGATGTTTTCCATTGTTTTGGAATATTATCCTATTTTGATGAAAATCTTGGAGGATAAATCAGAATACCTAAGAAGGTTTTGAAGTTTCATTTTCAATTTTAGATTGATAACGCTTTCTATTTCTGCTTCGAAGAATGGTAAAAACTCTTTCTGTTTCTCTAAGTTCATTTTGAATGTGGATTTTGGCTCTGATTTTTGTCATTAACTGCACAGTTTTTCATAAAACTGTAGTTACAATTTCGAAAATACCTTTTCTTTTGCCCTCTAAAAACTTCTCTCTAATTTTGAAGTGGCAGAAACTTTTAACCAACACTCCTAATAGTCCAGCCAAATTTTACAAATAAATTATAAAAATTAGAACACAAACTTAAACCATATAGGGTTGTTGAGTGAGTTCACTTAACATACTAAAATTTGAATCCACCACATTTCTTGCATTTTTGTGAAAGGGGTTTATCCCCCAAAATCTAGTTTTTCACGTTTTTCTCCTAAAATTTTGATTTTATGATAAAAATAAGTCACTACAAAATTGTTTAACTAAAATTTCCTAAAAACAAAATCACGTGAAATTTTTTTCCCGACCCCTCTCTTTCTCTCCAAAAAGTCTTGAAATCAACCATTTTTCTGGGATTATGTTCATTAGCATTATATGGGAGATGTAACTCGTTCATGATTATCATACTATGCAACTAATTCGTAAACCTAATATATATTTTCTAAAAATCCACCCCTTTCGTAACGCCTGCCTACAAAAAAAAGTTACATATAGTTTTTTGTTTTTTACCCGACGCTCACTTTCGTTACAGAGAATCTTGAAAAATCAAATTCAACGAACATGGTTGTTTTCAAGACTCTCTGGAAGGGAAGAGTGCGTCAGGCAAAAAATTGAAGGTGGAGAGAATAGTAAGGAGATATGGAAGAGGAGTGGATAGGTAGAAAATATGTATTATAGGTTTACGAATTATCTGCATAGTATGATAATTATATTTCCCACATAATGCTGTTGAACATATTCACTGACGAATGGTTGTTTTCAAAAAACTCTGGAGAGGAAGAGAGGCGTTATGCAAAACATTAGATACAATTTTTTTGTAGGAAATTTTATGCTGAAAAATTTTTTACTGGTCTATTTGGTCTATTTTTATCATAAAATCAAAAATTTTGGAAAAAAAATATGAAAAACGAACTTTTTGGAGATAACCACTCCCCTTCACAAAAATTCAAGTGGTGGGGAGAGTGCAACTTTTAGTACGTTATTCAAAAACCCTATATAGTTAAAGTTTGTGGGCTAATTTTTTTTTCATAATTTTGAGGCTGATTAGACTGGACTATATTTTCTCGCTTATTTTTCCATTAGATTTATTGTAGCATATTTTTTCGTTTTATCACACTCACATAATATATGAATGTCTTACCTTAAATATTATTTTTGCAAATTTTCTATTTAAATTATGACGATTCTATATTTTTTCAACTCTCTACTGTCTTCTTTAATCCTTCTCCCCTCCTGTTCGTAAAATAATAATTATGGAATAAATACGTACCTAATATTACTTGCACACCCATCAAATAGGCAACATATTGGATAGGTATTTATAAAGCACGATATTAATGGTATTCCAGTGCTTGCACATGGCCCAGTATCGGTAAGTATTTCTTAAATAATGATTAGCCTATCCATAATTCTTACAGTTTATTTTTGGGGCTAAATACAAGAATGATACCTAAGTACGAACTATCACTCAGGAATTCGGTACTTGAGTATTTTATAGGGTATGCCTGAGCCAAAAACGTTATTAACACAACAAATACATACCTGACAGTATTTACTGGTCTGTCAAAAAGATGTAGTGGTAGTAAAAGTGTCACACCAGTAATAAATTACTACTTATGATACGAAATTATTAAATCACACTGTTGGTGCTTGAATATCGTTTTTTCATTCGACCGACAATATCGATAAAAATATATACGGGTTAGATTTGATTTTCAGTTCGAGGATGCAAAAACAACAACCATAAAAATTAGCATTTTTCAGCCCATAATATTCGCCTGCATTCAGACATATTGTCCACTTTCAAAAGAGCTTACTCTCTGAAATTTAAGTGAATATACGTAGTCATCTTTTTCGGTGGATAACCTTTGGTTTGAACGCTCTTCGTGATTCTTGCCTATTGGAATTCGAAATAGATGAATAAATAGTGACTCATACATTCCAAAAAGAATTCATTACTCTTTATCAGATATAATGAAAACCGAATAATTGGCTACTAAATTAAGGTGAAATCAATATCAATTTACTCTTTAATGAGTACAGACTACAGACTACCTCGGTAGCATTTAACATACTCGCCAATTTCAATGCATTCGATGGCACGCCTATTAGCGATAAGCCATACAGACATTGATGGATATTAATGCACTTGACAAAATAAATTTTTAAAAGTGCTAATCATACTCTACAGCCTGTAAATTTACTCGCGTGTAATTTACTAATCGAAGAACGGTAATATAAATAACAAGCGAGCAAATCAATCGATTTGTAAAATACAGTCTATTATCCGGCGCAATATTGACGTACAATAATTCGAAGATAATATTATTAGCTCTTACGGATCGTTTACTCCGTAACGCGTGTCTCCATTATAAAAGGAAGAGGAGCATGAAGAAGGGTGAGAAGAACAACGTTGTCACACACACACACACACACACACACACACCCACACACACACAAAAAGGCTTGTTCGAATCACAGAATATTATCTTTATCACTTCTTCTTTGCCAATGAACACGATTTCTACGTGTCTTGTGCACAGAGTACAGACTATATAGGTAATATACATTATACACAGCAACATAGAATTAAGAAAATATTCGATTGTGCGTACCTAGGCGAAAAAACGATGATAATGGGAGAAGAAAAAATGAAAAGTCGATGAAGTTAACAGAACACGTAGGTACGTACGTTTATAGCTGAAGGTATTATGTGTACATAATCTGGATAGCCTAGACATATAATAGGACGCCTAAGAAATGGTATTAAATTTTTGATGAACTCTCTCAACCTTTCAAGCACCTATACACAGGTACCTACACAAGCGCATATGATAATAGTCTTAAACGAATGAATGGACCATAGACCATGGGTGAACACTCTTCATGGGTATATTAAAGCGCAGTCGATTTATACAAAAATATACATTAAGAGGGTCGGCAATTGTCGAATTCGATATACTTCTGTTTGGTTAGCCGACCATGACAGAAAATAATATTTTCGTATAAAAAGACAGAATACCATTTTCAAAAAGTCACATAGGTACACTGTGTACCCGAGCGAATAGAGACGATTATTGTTGTAAAATGCCTATAATTCTGCATAAAGGGGGGCACCTTTTTTTTTTTTTTCACCGCCTCTATCACTATCTCTCGCTCTCTCTCTCTCTCTGGCACTCTCGCCCTTTTTTTCAAGACACCTTTTTTACGTTCATAATTCAGTTCGAAATCTTCAACGTTTTTCAGAAAAAATTAACAATAGGTACCCCAGTCACAGCGTGTATTCGTCCGCCCAGAGTCTCCTGTCGAGAATGAACCAAAGATTATTAACTTTTGATTTTTTTTTTCTTCACCTTATTCCTCCGCTCGTATTGTCCATTCGGGCACCGATTACGCTAAATTCTTTTCGAAATTAATTCACTGTGCTATATTTTCGTAGGCAACGAAACAGAATCGACGAATATGTAACAATTTTTCCATACGCAGCCATCCTTCTCATTCACTTCTCATCGAGTTTACACGTTTATTGCCCCAAAAAATTTCTCAATTTTTGCCGCTCCATTGGCACGACACTTTGCAACACCTATAATTGAGACGACGAAATTGCTTACTTTAGCGTTAAATTACTATTTTTGTTCGGCGTGCAAATGTCGAAAAAAACGAACGAAATAATTATGGAATTCGGTGGAAGACGAGACGACGGAAAAATGTATAAATTATTGGTAGGCTGTGTACAGCCGGGTAAATCGGTGTGAACGTTTGTTTTGGTCGAGGGGCACTTTTGAAGTGGGCGCGAGGTGAGATAAATTAAGGGAAATAATATACGGTATATAGCTGATCGGTGTTTACGTTGAAGTCGATGTAAAGGGCAACCGTTTACGTCGGCTGACGGTGAAACGTTTGTCAATCGATAATCAAGAAAATATGGTTACCTACGAAAGGTCCTCTAAGTGATCGAAGTACGTTTTTTGGCAGGGCGACAACAGAAACGGATGCAGGTAGCCCTATTGGAAACGTAGGTATAAGCTGTACGTACATTGTAAACATTATTTATTGTACACGTCGCTGTATCAGTACACAAGAAAAATGATAGCAACCTCCGAAGGTCAGCGAATGGAAATTACCAGCAGCTTAAAGGAATTTCGTCGTAACCGCAGCCTGGCTTGGCACGTAAATGCTCGTGCACTTTTTTTTCGTAACTTAAAAATATGTATGTACGTAAACAGTGGCCTTGTAAAATATGCCGAATTAGGCCACACTGGAAAAAAAAGTCTTTATTATGAGATCTTTCTAGAACTCTCCGACTTCGTAGTTATCTTCTCCAATTAATGAGGCGTCTGTATATGCAAATTCAAAAATCACCGTTAAATCCTACAAATTATTCGCCTATGTAGGTACCTTATCTCATGCATCAAACTGTTCTATTAGCTTCTGTTGGTTCACATCGCTCTTTGGTATCCCCTGTAATGAGAACCTGTCGATGTAGCTTCCAGGGTGCCGTTTACGAACTATCTATAATGACCATAAAGAAATCATGACTATAAAGAAGACGTGTTTACAAGTTGTCTATATAAATGAAAGACAAACGCAGGCGCGGAAATGAACCGTTTGTTGATAAGAAGCAATTTTTTTACTATAAATATTAAAATCCGCCGTACAAATCACAAACACCAACATTCCCAACTATTTATACCTCCTATTGACTCAAAGACACCTCTGGATGTGGCCATATCGATCGATAAAGTAGTGATAAGCAAGAAGTAGATAGCCCTTATAGCTACTTTATAGACAAAGCTATAAAGAGACAGTTTGTAAACAGCCTCCGGGATAGCATCTACCCAATCTCCTTCATTTCTACTGATTCCAGACTTTCTCTTTTATAAATCAGAAGATATGCAATCTCCGAATGGTTCAATACTTGGGAGCTTCCGCAATATTATGAAGTCGCTCAATCCTTCTACCCAAACCAACCTTCATTTTTCATCAATTATTGTCCACTCTATCTGCATCTTCCAGCTTTATCTGATTCATCAACCAGGTACACTCAGGACACTATTACTCACATCTTATCTTTATAAAGTTCACTTTACCTTTTCTCATTTATATGCTCTCCACAGAAACATTCTTCCAGAAGAAATTTCATTAACTTCTTATTTGGATGTTCGGTTATCCTTTACATACCTAAAAACTCATACAAGACCCCCTTCCATGTCCTAATTATAGATAATCATTATTTTGTTTTCCAGCAAAATACAAAAGTACTTATTCTGTCTTGTATGTCTCTCTTCAAGCCATTAATACATAGCTGTAATTACTTGGCCTGAATCCTAACTCATCTCTGACATATTAATGCTTAGATTTGCTAGATGAAATCCCAAATTAATCTTAAATGAGACAAAGAACAAAATTTTAAGAACCTATGATTTTTTATATTATCATTTTTTCAGCATACTTCGGTTTATTTTAGTAAGTATGCCTATTCTCATTCATATAGCTCAAATCCTGCTGAAACAAGTATTGAAAAAAAAAAAAGGTGCAAGTTCCTCTGAGGCTTTTCTCTTGAAGGATTGATGAGTAAACATAATAATAGTGTGGTTGTGTGTGTATGCAACACATTGCGCGCACATACACACACAACCACACACCCATACACCTACACATCAGGTAATGCACACAAACAAGAATTACAATTATAAGAGTTACAGTTACATAAATCTGACATTTGTAATTCTCATTTAACCCCTACCATAGAACAAGCCCTAAGATGTTTACACATCAAAAACAAAACATGGCTCTAGCTCGAGTAGTACTACAAACTATTTTGACTAATTAAATTTCAATTTTAAATTAAATGGTAATTTGTTACCCTCAGTATTCACAGGGAAAACTGTGAATTAAAAATTGCATCTACTTGTGAACAGTCCTTTTTGGCACATATTATAACCATTTTGTCACACCTGATACATGATACTCCCTGATGAGAACAGTACTGGTATAAAGGCTCAAAAATTTTGGTGTAGTAATCATTCATTGAAGGAAACCAAGTAGACAAGGAGAGTGACCATAAATGGCAATAACTGCCAGTTGTAATGAATACCAATCACAGCTACCAATTACAGCCATCAAATACTCCTACAAACCACATATAGACACCAACCACAGCTATCAACTGTAGTTATCTACTGGAGTAGTAACCATAGTACTTACAGGGGTTAGTAGCCACAGTCAGCATCACTAGCTAACAAACACAGCTGCTAATCACAACCATCAACCATTGCCACTAACTGCTGCTGAAGTCCAAGGAGAATGAGCACCACTGGCTCCAGCTATAAATAATTACAGCCACCAACAGAGACTACCAACTGAGTAGTTTAATATCCACCCGTAGCCATTAATCAAGGGGACTGACTTTAACCAAATAACGCAGTTACCAAAAATGAACACTGACCACAACCAATAACCTTTAGTTAGGTACTTGCCATCAAACAAAATCAGCGAATATTACCACAAATGTAAAAAAATTCTGATGGAGACATTTGTAAACTTTCATGTAGAATAATAAATATTATTGTTTTGCGGTCATCAATTTATTGAAGTTATAATAAAGAGCAGACAAAGTGCACCGTGGAATACCTTGCTGTGAAAATATATTCACACAAGAAGGTAATCAATAGATTGTTTGCAAATTCTACCACTTCATATGTACACACATATGGGTAAGCCAAAACCTGGGAAAACACTGGCAATTTTATAGCCTATTTTATGAGTTTATATAAGGAAATTGGCGCACGTACACAGACACCTTTATATATATGTGTTATAGAAAGTGCATGGTTTCTAATTAATTGCTATGATAATTGATAAGAAATAACATAATACATTTGTATACCAGTCCGAGACATCGCCAAAATCTTTATCAGTCAAACGGTTACTGGCCAAATGTTGTATCTTACTTGCATGTGTGTGTAAATAAAAACATAGGAACAAACAATGTGTATACATGCTTTTTAGAGTGCAGTGCGCTTGATAAGAATGACAATGTACGTATTTGTGTAGTCCTCACATACACTATAGAAATTTTCCGGCTCAATTACCAACCACTTCAATTATTATCTGAGTAAGCTCCAATATTATAACAAAAGAAAAATTTCAAAATCGATTTCATCTTGACTTCCGGAGAGAAATTCGCCCGCTATTTTGTCTTTACATCTAGGACAAAATATTGGGTAAAACAATAGAGAGGTGGGGACTCTACGACCATCAGAGAGCCTTCAGCCTCTTAATTTTCAACAAAAGTTCCAAAATTTCGTTTAAAAACCAGAAAATTTTCGGGTACTTGCGAATTTTCCTATACAAATTTCACTCCTGGAGAGAAACACTCAGATTTTTTTTCTCATTTTTGCATTGTTTTTTGAGCATCTCTTGCTCGTCTGTGAAATAAATCCATTCTCCTAAATCATTGCTATCAGCGACTTACCTCACTTATCTTTTCACTTATGTCGTATTGATGTCAGCTGGAATTTTCAGGAAAATTCCAAATACAAGAGAGCACCTCGAAACAAATTAAGCTATCTGAGTAATTCATTCATGTATAAATTTCCTTTAGTTCGTTGCACTCGAATCTAATGACCTTAGTCCCTAAAAGAAGAATACGTTTTGGGTTCACATTTTATCCTATCTACCGCTGACTTTATTAGCGTCTACATCTACCATAAGCGGCTCCAATGAATGGACATTTTATTTTCTTTTACAATGTTGCATTTTATGGACCTCCAGCTTGGAACTCTTCAAATCGAAACAAAGACTTCGTGTAGATTCTTCCTCAATGACGAAATATCTAGTCCATTATCCCGTGCAGGGATATGTGCATTCAGCAATATCGTTTCATATTAGGTATAGGTAGTATAAAATAATTGCCGAATGAGGCGCTGAAAAGGTTAAAAACAAAGTAAAAATGTACCTACCCTCAGAAAGATACCTGTCGATACCAACAATAAATAACTATTAACAAAAAACTTTTTGTAAAGAAAAAACATTTTATACAACAACGAGAATGCTGTTTTTTGAAGGCGATAAAAATTAATACGGACATTTTATCGACAATAATTATTGTCATTTGATTTCACGCTTCTATGATTCTATGATTACGCCTATTAACGGAATTAATTATTGTTTTGTAGGAGACAGACATCTTTGAAAAGGATCCAATTTGGATTAAGTAAATCGAATTTGGTTTGATAGTTTTGTGAGAAAAGAATATTGTTTCTTACTCTTTTTTCGAATTTGTTTCTCACGTGATGCGAAAACGTTCGTCCTTTTCTTCTGCAGAATATAAAGGCTACCTGACACTATTTAAGTTTACTCCCCACGCCGCCGTATTATGCGAAATAATGAAAAGAAGATAAAAATTGATTCCTTTTTGTCAGAAGTGTATAAAGAATGAACCTCGTCCAAAAGAATCGTTTAAAATAAGAATTTCTCTAATTTTCAACACCAGAAGCTATTTTTTTCCCAACTTTCGAAGAATTTCAGACTTCTATTATTATATCTTTCGGGAAGTCAGCAAATATCTCTTTTGTAAAAGTAATACAAAATTAGGGAAAAGTTAGGCTGTTCTACCCAGCCTTGGAATTAATATAGTTACTACGTAGACTATTATGCTGGCATCTATATACTTACATATTAAATGCATGTCTTTTACTTAATAATAATTTGGAGTATCCGCTATAACTTTACAGCCAGTAAAGGCAGGAATAATCATTGCTACCATCGACAAGTTATCCATTAGTAGTAAGGTGGAAGTGTATTTAGACAGCGTAACAGTATGTGGAACTTGATAAGTACCAAAGACAATGGAGCCCCTTTCTCATCGTACTCCCAAAAAATGCCCAACCTGTATCAATATTCTGCAAGATCATGCTGGTAGTATTGCTATTAAACGTTTTTCGATTGGTATATTTCTCTTTTATATTTATTAATTACTGATAGAAGCATGCACAGGCTGCACAGATTTTTTCAGAGGATAAGTTACAAAATTAGCAAGGGAAAAAATTAAAAAAAGAACAAAAAAAAGAGAAGAATAAAAATAAAAAAATTATTGCGCAGCAAGCTTTGAAAAAAAAGTAGGTTTTCTTTGATTAAAAATCATCTATGTCACCATCATTCTTCTAATAAGGTAATGTACAAAATATTTATATTTTTTGCAAAAAATTACCAATATCTCACAAATACGATCCATGCGATCAAATCTACCGATTAAGTATCATGTTTTCTAAATATTTTATGGATGTGTCAAAAATTATTATTTTTTGGTGAAATTAAAAATTATTCAAAGTTCTATTAAGCACAATTTTAGGAAATAATTCGATGGTTTTCTTTCCTGCAGTGACAAGAATTGTGAATTATATGTACATATATATAAAAAAAAAATTATATGAGAAAAAAATATCCCACATTGCAAAACGAAATATAGTGCAGTTGTCTATGTTCTGGGGAGGAAAATATTGGAAGATAGCTTAGTGTCTGGGTTCAAATTTAGTGTACGGCTGCGGGTCAGGGATGGGCGAGTATTGACTTTTTTCTGAGATCGTGTTCTTATTAGATTAAAACAAGTGTTTTTTTCGATAAAGGCTACAAAATGAATTTTTTTTCAGGACCATTATCAGAAGGGTAAAACAAGGAAAATCACACTGAATAGGCAATACATTGAGAACAAGTTGACAAACCAAAACCAAAATTGGTAGATCGGATCCTTGTATGGGAGGTACTGATTTTACAAAATTTTGTGACCATTGAAAGAGAATTGCAACTTTCATTGAGAAAATGTGAAAAATTATCACCCCCAACAGCCCTATGGAATGAACAATAATACTAATAGAAACTAAATTTGAAAACTTGTTAGATATTGTGGAATACCTTGTCGTGAGAGATATTCACACTAGAAGGTCTTCAACAGTATTTTGCGTGTTCTGCCACTTCATACAAATAAGTATGGGAGAGCCAAATCCTCGGCGAACACTGGCGATTTTTGAGCCGGTTCTGAGAGTTTATATACCGAATTTGGCACACGCACACGGACACACATACGTACGTATGTATACGTAATTATGTCATACGTTGCGTCGTTTCCTGTCTCCGTCGAGATGATAAGAAACGACGCAGTGCGTTTGGTACCGAGTCGTGACATTACCGAGATCGTTATCAGGTAATTGATCTCGACTCGTACGATGTATCTTACCTGTACGTACGTACAGGTACGAACATACAAACGCATTCGTGTGTATTGGTTTAACGTCATAGAGACGAATATTGCCAGCCTTTGGGCGGCGACTGTCGTCGAGGGGTGCGAGCCCCTAAAACCTCATACGAGTAATGTCCCCACAGCTACTCCCCCCAGTTTTCGCGCCGCGAAAATGATAAGACGCGTGCCTGGGGGGACTTATCGAGTCTACTGTCGTTGGTCTTTCTCCCACTTCGCAAGGGCCGAGTCTACCGCAGCCCCGACACACTCATACGATTGCTTTCGTGCATCTAGTCGGGCCTGGTAGGCGTCCCTGCTGTTTTGCCCCCTTCTTCTCAGCGGTCGTTGTTGTGGAGCCGGATAGTAGTGATGGGAGCGGTGAGACAGGCGGGGATCGGTTAGTGTTAGGGGCCTTGGCCTTCTGTACATCGGGGAGCTGGAACTCCCAGATGACTTGTAGGCCAGGCTAGTGGTGAGGGGAGGGCGTGGGATTCGCACCTCTTCCACCTGAGGTTGCTTCGTCTCCAGTTTCGCAACGGTCAATGATTCCGAGGGTGGGATTGCCACTCTCGGTGTCTTCTCCGGCGTCTTTGGTGGCGAGATCAACGGGGGAAGGGGGGCGGACATTACTTTAATAATGTCCGCCACCGACGTCGTATCCATCAATAGCTCGTTCTCTATGCGTTCGATTTCTTTTTCATGTTCCATCTGCTCTTTGGTCTTTTCAGGCTGCGGGGCAGGTGGTACCACGAATTGAAACGGTTGAGCTGAGAACGGGGTATTGGTCGAGGACGACATGAGGAAGGAATTTACACGGTACAAGAAATAAAGAAAGAAAAAAGAGAAAAATTATGAGGAACTTTTCGGCGTGTTCTGGTCGACAGTCGAAAGGCGTATGAAAAACTTTGCGAGAATATTTTCGATCGCAGCTTTATTCCAAGTCGTTATCTTTTTTCGGACTTGTTCGGAGGGGATAGTGCATTCAATATTCTTTAGCTTAAAAGTTTTCCGGTTAAATTTGGTTAAGTACAAGCAGAGTTAAGCGTGTTTGAATTTTCGTACTTCGAATTTTGTATTTCACAAAGGAATGCACTCTTCGTTTGTGACGTCACGATCTATTGACTATTTTGTTATCGGTATTGTTTGTCAATAGAAACACGTTGCAATGTTTTTCTTCCGTATTGCACGTGGATTTGTTTATTCGTGTCGTATTTTTATTGTACGCACTTTTTCTCTGCTTATCTGAAGAATTTCTTTTGTTACGAATATTCCCAGATTCTCGTACATCTTTTTGTGCGGGTTTGTTTTTTTTTTTTTCGCTGCGGATATTAACTTTCGTGAATATTTTCAGTTTCTCCGTGCCAATCTCTCGGATTTTCGAGTTGGAATTTGGTTTTTCTGCTTTCTGCTGCCAAGGGGCCTGCCTCTTTTTCGTGGGCACAAGGGGCCGACGGATCGTATTGTATTTTGACGATCTCGTCATTGAACTTCACCGTTTTCTTTATTTTTATTTTTTCTTCTGGTGATTTTTGTGATTTATCACCTTTTCCGACTGGGTTGTCCTCAACTTTTCGTGGTTGTGTTGTTTCGGACTGTTCAGTCTGTTCTTCCTCTATTATTTCCTTGTGTGTCGTCTTCCTTGTTGCTCTTTGGAGCATTTTCTTGTCGTCGTTTATAAGGTACGCAGGTTTCAATCTGTCAATTGAAATCGTTTTTTGTTCACCTGCGATTAGTATCACGAAATTCTTGTCATCTCGTGATACAACCTTATAAGGACCGGCGTATGGTTTCTCCAACGAAGATCTTATTTTCTCGTCTCTAACAAACACATGAGATGTTGTGGCCAAGTGTTTGGAGACATAAACCTTTGGTTGGCCATGACGAGCTGCCTGGTTCAGAAAGTTGTTGGCGTCAGTCTGTATGTCTTGGACGAGCGTTTCGGGGCTAATTTCTTTCGAATGGGTGAAAAAGTCCCCTGGTAGGCGTAGCTCTTCGCCGAGCGCTAACTGCGCTGCAGAGTGACCCGTGTCCGTTTGAAGAGCAGATCGAAGGCCCAAGAGGATGGTTGGTAATATGTCAACCCATCTCTTGGTGTCGCAAGCCATAATGGAGGCTTTCAAAGCTCTGTGCCATCGCTCAACTTTTCTGTTTGCTTGAGGATGGTAAGCTGTGGTGTGATTGTGTTGTACACCAAGCTTCTTAGACAGCTCTTGAAAGAGCGAGCTTTCGAATTGACGACCCTGGTCCGTGATGATGACTTCAGGTACGCCATAGTGTCAATCCAGGTGTCGTATAACCTGGCAGCTACCGTAGGAGCTGTCATCTCATGGAGAGGAACTGCCTCTGGCCATCGAGTTGCTCTATCGATCATCGTTAACAGGTATCTGTGTCCTTGGGATGGGGGTAATGGACCCACCAAATCTATATGTATTGTTTTGAACCGCTCCGTTTGTTTAAAAGATTTGAGAGGCGACCGAGTATGTCTTCCTACTTTGGACTCTTGGCAATTCAGGCAACTGCGAGCCCATTTGTTGCAGTCGGACTTCATCCGAGGCCAAACAAATCTTGATGATACTAGTCCAGCAGTGCATCTTGGTCCAGGGTGCGATAGATTATGCACACTACTGAATGCCAATTTGCGATACTTTGTCGGCAGGAATGGCCTATTCTTGCCTGTACTAATGTCGCATGTGAGTAAAACATTAGTACCAGGGATTTTCCTTTGTCTCAATTTGAGAGCTGTGTCATCGTTCGACAACAGTTCTTGCAATTCTGCATCCCTTAACTGTTCTTTAGCTATTTCAGCGTAAGGTAATTGAGACGGTGCCGAGATAGCTTCGATCCTACTAAGAGCATCAGCTGGAGTGTTGAGTTCTCCACTTATATACTGGATGTCCGTAGTCAACTGTCCTATGTAGTCCAATTGTCGAGCTCTTCTCGGGGAAGCTGGTTCTGTCTTTTGCGTGAAGGCATGAGTTAGGGGTTTATGATCTGTATACACAGTGAAACATCTACCCTCTAATTGGTGCCTGAAATGCTTCAACGCAGCGAATATTCCCAGTAACTCCCTGTCATATGTGCTGTAGTTCTTCTCGGTTTTTGATAGCTTTCTGGAGAAGAAAGCGAGCGGTAACTTCTTGTCATTGTCCTTTTGGTACAATGTTCCACCAATAGCAAAGTCGGATGCATCAGTTGCGACACATAACGGCAGACTTTCGTCTGGGTGAGCTAGTAGAGTTGCATTTGCCAGTGTTTCTTTTATATTTTCGAAGGCTTTTTCAGCTTCTTCGGTCCAGTCGAGTGGAGTTTTATCTTTCTTTTTGTTTGTTTTTATTAATGCAAACAGCTTACTTTGTTCGGCTGCAGCATTTTTAATGCAACGTCTGTAGAAATTCACCATCCCCAAGAAGCGTCTGTGTTCTGCTACGTTGGAGGGTTTCGGGAATTTCAATATGGGCTCTACCTTGGTCTTCAGAGGGGAAGTGCCTTCGGTCGAGACTTGATAGCTGAGAAAGTCAATCCTGGATTGTTTGTATAAACTTTTTCCAACATTGATAGTAAGTCCAGCAGCGTGTATACGTTGTACGATGGTTCTTACATTCTTCTCGTGCTGTTGCTCACCGCCTTCTGAGCAAATGCATATGTCATCCAAATATGCATATGCAAACGGCAAATCCATAAACAGTCCATTGATGAATCTTTGGAAAGTTTGTGCAGAATTACGGAGTCCAAATGGCATTCGAAGGTATTCGAATAACCCAAAGGGGGTTATGACCGCTGTCTTTGGGATGTCCTGTTCGGCCATTGGAATTTGGTGGAATGCCCAGTTGATGTCGATTTTTGTGAACATCGTTTTACCCTTCATATTCGCATTGAAGTCCATTATGTTTGGGACTGGATAGCGATCAGGAACTGTTTTGGCATTTAAGGCCCTGTAGTCTCCAACGATTCGCCACTCTCCACTGGCTTTTTTGGTCATGTGGATTGGGGAACTCCATGAACTTTTTGAGGGGTGGCATATGCCTTCTCCTATTATGCGATCATAGTATTCCCGTGCTGCTTTGAGTTTATCAGGCAGTAACCTGCGGGCTCTAGCATGGCAAGGTGGTCCTTTGGTTTCTATATAATGAATGGTATCATGTTTATAGGTCGGATGCCTGCGAATCGATGGTTGTGTAACTCCAGGATAGTCTGACAGAATCCGTAGGAATTGTTCGTCGACTTTTGTGCAACTGGATATATTGGTGTCCAGTTGGTACGCTAGCGTTTTGCCTTCCACCCATAGACCAGTTTTACTGTCTATGATTTTTCCATTTTTGAGGTCGATGACCAGACCGTAGTGCGCGAGGAAGTCTGCACCCAGGATTGGAGTTGGAACGTCCGCAATTGTGAAGGACCACGTCATGTCTCTTCGCAAACCGATGCTTACTTTGCTGGATTCTATTCTGTAAGCTGGAAGGTTTTGACCATTCACAGTTCGGAGGTAGTATTTCAGAGGAAATGCCTTTTGGTTTTTATCTACTGGCAAAATGCTCAAGTCAGCACCTGAGTCAATTAGGTAACGTCTCCTATTTGTCCTGTCCTTGATGAACAGGCGGCGTGAGTATTTTTTTGAGGGATCTTCAGCCGTATAGACGACCCCTCTTTCTAGTTTGACGACTTATTGTATGATTTACCCCACCATTGGCATCTGTTGTTGCACTTGGTGGCCTCTGCGCCAAACCGATTATGAAAGAAGCAGGATTTATCGTCCCAGTTTTGAGACCGGGGTTTGGGGGACGATGTTCTTCTTGGGGGAGTTGGACTCTGACCCCTGGTAGAATTGCTCTTGCGGTCTCTGGACCTGGATTTTCTGTCGTTACTTCTATTGTTGCTCCTGCTTTTCGAGCGGTTGTTGTTTCTACCATTTCTTGGATTATTATTACTTTTCTTCTTGATTTCACTAGTCAGCTGAGCTATCTGGGCTCGAAGCTGAGCTAGTTCTCCGGTCTCGGTTGATACTGCACTGATCGAGGATGTTGATCTCGAATGTTCCAGTGCACTATCTGCACTCTTCGCTAGGAAGTCTAGGTCCTCGGAATTGTTGATTACCGTGGTACCTATGGCTGCCAGACACTGCACAACATGTTGGGGGAGTTGCTTGCAGAACTGGTTTCCAATAACTGACGGTGACACTATGTTATCGGCCTTTTGTCTGAGTTTGGCCATGAAGGTGGAGGGTTTGTCGTCTCCAATCTTCATTCCGCCCATTACATCATCAATGATTTGGTTCTGAGTCTTACCAAACACATTTCTTATTTTTCTGCAGAACCAACTGTATTTATCTGCTTCCGCCGGAGGGCATTCCATGATATCCGGGATGCGGCGTATGATTTCTGCGGGCATGCCGCTGCAAATGTGTGAGTATTTCTGGTCGTTTTGCAGATTCTCTGTCTTAAAACGACCCTCGAGGAGAGTTAACCATAATTCAACTTCATTTGGTAGGAACTCCGGAATCTCTATCCTCCGTCTTTGGATGGCAGGGTTCTGCAGTGTTTGCAGTTGCAACAGCTGTAAGAGCTGTGCAAGTACTTCGGGGGTCAGCTTTGTCTGACCACTTCCACCTGCTCCTGGTTGATTTGATGTTGGGTTCGGGTTCGTGTTTCCGTTGGGCATCATGTGCTGGACTTCTTTACTTGTGTTTTCTGCGAAGAGTCTTCCAGACTCTGTGGTTTGTTGGTCTGGGGTTGAAGGGTCGGAGTCTTGGCTCAATAGACGACCACTTCTTAGTGTCCGAGCTGTAGTTTTGTTCGGGTTTACTACAGCTCCCAAACGCAAGGCTTCTGACCTCCGGATTTGTTTTTGTTTTTCCGGAGTCTCAAAGACTTCTGAGTCTCTGGTCGAAGCTGGAGGAGTTGGCGGATGAGGGCAACTTTGTTCCTCCAGGTCTACTTGTCTTGGTTCCCTTCCGGCAAATATATTTGGAAGGGGGGGTGTAATTTCCCACTTTCAAAGTAAAGACCTCTGCTTCGACAGCCAAAGGTGTCTAGGTCTTGTAAAAATTATTTGTATTACAAGCGAGTAACTCGCCAGCGCACCGCGCCTCTTTTTAGTAATAGTGCAACGCGCCTCTAGACACCCATGACGTAGCCAAAAAAATCATGTCGGGGTCACCACTGTGGAATACCTTGTCGTGAGAGATATTCACACTAGAAGGTCTTCAACAGTATTTTGCGTGTTCTGCCACTTCATACAAATAAGTATGGGAGAGCCAAATCCTCGGCGAACACTGGCGATTTTTGAGCCGGTTCTGAGAGTTTATATACCGAATTTGGCACACGCACACGGACACACATACGTAAGTATGTATACGTAATTATGTCATACGTTGCGTCGTTTCCTGTCTCCGTCGAGATGATAAGAAACGACGCAGTGCGTTTGGTACCGAGTCGTGACATTACCGAGATCGTTATCAGGTAATTGATCTCGACTCGTACGATGTATCTTACCTGTACGTACGTACAGGTACGAACATACAAACGCATTCGTGTGTATTGGTTTAACGTCATAGAGACGAATATTGCCAGCCTTTGGGCGGCGACTGTCGTCGAGGGGTGCGAGCCCCTAAAACCTCATACGAGTAATGTCCCCACAGATATCCTTTTGAATCAATACTTATACTCAATTTTGTGACTATAACTGAAAAATTACTCCTTTTAAAGCCATAAATGTGCGAAAACTGCAACAAAATCACACTTATCAGATATGCCGTAAGGTCTATCCGCACCAAAATTGGTACGTGCTGTTGACCTTGAGATGCCTAACCCGCATTTTCCCATAATTAAAATTCGTTCTCCCCATGTTCACCAACTAAATTTTTTCCTCACACATATGTATTTTCTCCACAGCTGATTGCCTAAACATTTTTTTGCAAATTTATGTGTACAAACTATAAAAACTCTACCATATTTTATTGTTGTACTTTTCTTCGTACACGGCTAGGCTACAAACTCAAACTTGTCTCTTTTCAACTGTAGCCATCCGTGTATCTTTGTTCGCCGCTTATCCTAGCCATGAAATACATATATGCACATAATATCCTAGATATATGTTTCTTGTTTTGGCTTGACTATACTTTCACAGCCTGTTTGGTTGCTCGTCATACCGGGCTGAAAAATAAGTTACTATTTAAAAGCTAAGTGTTTTTTCCCTTCTGATAATTTTCACTCAAATTAAAACTTACTTGTTCGGCATGACCGCTATGTTTAATGTTACAAACTATAGTTGTGAATCGTGTGTTTAAAATTACCCTTGCTTTCAAGGTTTCATACCTATTTTTGGAGTTAACAAAAAATTTGATTTTTAACACAATTCATATTGTTTTGTCCATCAGGGCATCCAATTTGTAAGCCCTTATTGTGTTATTTTGAAATCTGATTAATACAATTTGACCACCTTGGTCAAAGACAAATTTTGGCTAAATCAAAATTTGAAAAGAATCACGGAGGGGCGCACAATCTGCGTATCCAGTGTGATTCTACATCTAGCACCAAACTGAGCAATGGGAGCTAGTACTTGAGTCTGCTGTCAGTTGTGAGTTATCCAACTTCAACTGCTCCCATTCACATAAAGGCTCATCAGCTGGTTTCAGCCAGATCAACGAGGAGTGACTCCAGAACCACACCCACTGGACATCGCATCGTTTCCAGGCTGCTGTGAAGCAGTGGATCCAGGACAGTAATATAAGGTTTTCTTTTATTTGTTTCTATTTGTTCTTTTATTTTTATGGGAATCGAAATTCATAGTGGTTGGAGGGGGTGGTAGGTTTTTCTGGTCATTTGAATGTTTTGTTTGTTGCGGTGATTTTTCCTCATTCTTCCTAAATTGACTTTTCCTACACTTGGCCATGCAGGTGTCTTTATTTTTACTTGCCTATCTGTTGGCTCTTTGTTTTGTGGCTCTGTGACTTTTTCAGATGTCACAACCTAAAGCACATACGTATACCAGATTTCAGGCATATTGATTGAAAATTGCAACCTGTACACTTTTCAATAAAAAATGCATATAGACTGACCTACCAGATGGCCTATAAGCCCAATTCATACAAAACACAATGGGGTTTTCCTTAGATGGATCCGAATATTTATTCCAAATTTCAAAACCATCCGATCAAAATTAAGCCTGGAAATGAACACAAAAATAATGCGAAAATTCTCAGAAGATCACAAAACAAAACACGTACCAACTCCCACCCTTGGGTTTGAATATTCAGGCAATTTTAATGAATAGATTCTTTTCAAAAATCTACTTAAAAATAAGTGTTTGACGGGTACACAAGGTTGAAGTGAAATTGCTGTCTGATTTTCATTCAATAAATCAATTGAAGTTGAACGGGTCAAGCTCTTGCAATCATAGTAATGAGTTTCATGACCGTTTTTTAGTTGGCTATCGTACGTGTGGAATTTTCACTTCGATAAAAAGAAGAAAAAAAGAAAAAAAAAGGGAAAAAACAAAAAAAAAACAAAAAAAAAAACAAAAAAACCAAAAAATAAAATAAAATAAAAAATTATAAAAAATAAAGAAAAAATGGTTGTTCCGTCCCATATTTGCAGACGATTCAGTTCATCTACAAAAACGTATAAAACAAATATAGACAACTATTATTCCTAATTTTTGTAATAATAGCTGTCTATATGATACCTAGCTTCTCACGGACAAACACCACCGAATATGCTGACAATAAAGAGTCATCATATTTGGCAAATGTTCCATGTTACGCCACCTTTTTGGTTGGCCATTTTTGATCTATAACAAAGAAAACGGAAGTGATGTCTTGTCTTCCATTTGAAGACATATTCATTCTTGAACTAGCAGTCGAGTAGAAATGTTAAGGTCCATACTCGATGTTATGGATATCAGGTCTCACTATTATTAAGTATTAGTAACAAGTTAAAATTTAAAGTATTGTAATAATTTGAAGTTTGAAATTAATAAAAGATAATGTTTAGAAATTATCTTATTTGTCGAAATAATTCTGATGTAGAATTATTCTCGCAACAACGGTCATTAAATAAATTTTTAGGGTTGCAGAAGAGAAAAAGTTTGAAAAAATAGTTTTCGGTGAAAATTTGGATATCAAGTGTATGAAGAAAACAAAAAGAAAGTTGACTGCCCTTTTTGGACTAAAGGAGAGAGGTTTTTTTTTTACCCACAAAGAGAGTAAATACTCTAAAAAATAGTACACAAGTGCATCCTGTGCCTGCATGAAATTCTAGAGAAAATAAATCAAAAAGTCATCTTCCACAACAAAAAATTTCGTGCAATTGGAAAAATTATAAAACGATTAGATTGTGTGAAAGATTGTACGAAGGATTGTCCGTTATAAAAGGCTAATAAAGAAGAAGAGAAAAAGACTTTTTTCAATCCTGAAGAGTGAATAATGTGTTGAAAGTTGAAAGTGAATGATTTAGGTTTCAAACGGGAAGCAGGTCAGGAGATTAGAATCGTCTGGCCTAATATTCTATTTAAATCGGGCCAAGTACAAGGTATATCTATTGTGGTACCTTCACAACCGAAGGTAAGTTTAAAGAATATTATCATTCTTTAACATTGAAAAGGAGCCAGTAAAAGCGACAAGGAACATTCCAACCAGAGAAGAGGAAATATGTGTCGTTGATGTGAGCCAAGAAAATTTACAGAAGAAAACAAACTACAGCTTTAGAATACGATATTGAGATAGTCATAGAAATCATGGAATGCGGCAGTTTTGAAGCAGGTTATAGAATTTTGTGCCGTATACTGTAGAAACATAGAAGAAAAAAAACCACACGCTATGGCCAGGTTGAATATACGAATAAGTGAGTGAAATAAGATTTCTCTAATCTCGGAAGAGTTCATAATATTCGAAATAGGTCAATCATTTTCTGTAAAGTGCTCAAACCATTTATTTTTTCGCTATTTCTAATTTAGTTCCTCCTCTTTTCGATTCAGAATTTTTATTGTTAATTCACATACGTAATCCGTGTAACAATATTTTATTAAAAAAGAAAAATTGAAATTGATGCTTCCGCAGATTGGTTACTGATCATATTTTTGGGTCAAAGTGGAAATCCAAATTTCAACCCATACTTAATTACGTTATTTTCGATAGCCTGTGGCTGGCCGGCAGCTTTACACGAAGATAACTTGAAAAGTAAACTGAAAAACTGTCTTGTAGCTCATTTTTTCGAAAATGTACTTCTATGCCGTTTTTGATTTCATTTATTCATCATTTTTCATTCGCAAGTAACAACAAAGAGTGAATGACTTTTTAACCAACTTTCGCATTTTATGCGAGTGCAAAATGTTTTATTGGAAACCCTATATTATAAAATTTGACAGAACAAAAATAATATAAAAAAAATTTCTTAAATTTGGAAAATTAATAATAGGTAACCTATGCCTATTTTTAAACGGAAGAGTGAAAAATGAAAAGATAATAGAATTCCACGAAAATATCGAAATAATGAAAATAAAATGAACATACAGATAACGTGGACTTAGAGTATTTTTTATACGAACAAGGTAAAATTATTGTATAATAAAAAAAATGGGAGTTATTTTGCAACAGAAAGCGAGAAAAATAAAACGAAAAAATGGTAAGAAAGAAAAAGAGAGAAAGGAAAAAAAAAATAGGGGAGAGAAAAAAAGGGGATGAACTGAATGATAAGAAACGAATAAAAAGGGGAAGCAGTTAGTCTCGATTAAGGTTTGTATAAAGACCGTTTTAATAGAATTTAATACGGAGAAAAAAATGATGTACCAGAGGTTGGTGGAGCGGTACTTGGAAATAATTCGAGAATAAGAAAAAAAAAAAAGAAGGAAAAAAAGCTAAATTTCAGAATCAATTACAGTTCTTTCTCCGGTGCTAGGGGTGTCTAAGATTTTGTTGTTGCCACTTTTTGAGTACGAAACCAAATTAAGGCGTTCCGTTCGTGGATTTTCACGAAAATCTTACCTTTTATACGACACTACACCACCTAAACGATTTTAAGTGCATCATTTTTCCAACTATTTTATTAGGCAGGTGCAAACACCTCGACGAATACAATAAAAATTTTATATTTTGAAAAATGATAGCACCTAATATATTCTGGTTGATTAATCGTTTATGACTACTGATGAGTAGGTCTATGAACGAACGGATGGAGGTAGAAGAAAAGGATAATAATATACACTTTCCTCTTTTTTTCTTTTTTTCTTTTTTTTTTTTTTCTTTTTTTAGAATGATGGATGAAAAATTGTTAATAGTTAACGAGATTTAAGAGGTTTCAGCTTGTGATTATTTCAGTAAAACATGCACTGATTAGCTCTATAGATATCCATTTTGGATGTATATGATTTCAGTATTTTGAATTTTGTAACATTACTATTCCCTCTTTTTCGTAAAATGAGAAAAGAATAACACTTCCAGTTGCTATACTCGTAAATTTTAAGTTTTATTAAATTTATTAAAACGTTTATTTAAGAGCACTAATTCTAAAATGAGCGAAATTATTTTTTTCTATTTTTTGTAACATAATCCTATACAACGACTTGTTTCCGTAATGATAACGAACGTCACACAGGTATCTGATATATGGACAGGTCAGTTACCATTCAAAGAAGATGTTAATTTTTGTGGAATACCTTGTTGTGAGAGATATTCGCACTAGAAGGTCTTCAACAGTATTTTGCGTGTTCTGCCACTTCATACGGTTAAGTATGGGAGAGCCAAATCCTCGGCGAACACTGGCGATTTTTGAGCCAGTTCTGAGAGTTTATATACAGGATTTGGTACACACACACAGACACACATGCATACGTACATGTACGTAATTATGTCATGTGTTACGTCGTTTCTTGCCTCCGTTTAGGTGATAAGAAACAACGCAGCGCGTTTGTTACCAGGCCGTGACATCACCAAGATCGTTATCAGGTAATTGATCTTGGCCCGTGCAATATATCTTACCTGTATGTACATACAGGTACGAACATACAAACGCACCAGTGTAAATTCGTTTAGCGTCATAAAGACGATTATTGCCAGCCTTTGGGCGGCGACTGTTGTCGAGGGGTGTGAGCCCCTATTACCTCATACGAGTATTGTCCCCACAATTTTATTACATTTAAATTTATAAAATCATAAATAATTATTATTTTGTATGCCTACTTTGGGGATCCGCCTCACCTTGTCTCCGAGTTGGCGGACCTACGTCTGGTGACTCTTGACGTACCTATTGGGAATTTCCATAGCCGCTAGAAGTGCTACAATCAACAAAAAATAGAGGTGATGGTATATGTTATCAACAATAGGTCTGTTTGTTTTATAAAGGATTCTGTTAATAAGTTCTTCACAGAATCTCCAAATTTTTGAACGAATTCTTAGTGTTTTGGTGTTTTAATATTGTTTCTGCACCTCTAAAAGGTCATGTGTCTGCTTCCACACCAATATATTCAATAATTTGTAGATAAATAAGTTATAACACTTATTCCTTCATGATAAAATTAAAAAAAATCAAAGAAAAAACGAAACTTACATAAGAGTTACATCATTGATAACATACACCATCACCTCTACTTTAGTTTCTTAAAAATCCACCAGATGTCAGCCATTTTGGACAAGAACACATCATTCTCCTTTCTTTTATTAGTGGCTGATAGATGGCGCCCTATATTTAGGAAACTGTGCCATATAAGTAGTGTAAGTCTATGTGTGTAAGGTGTAGGTTTCATGTTGTTCACATCTAACGATACACATTGTTCTACTCAAGTTGAATCTTTCTAGGGTATGAGTGTTTGGGAACTTGCCCCACCGTGTCCATTAACAAAATATATTTTCCAGCTACACCCAGCCAGGGAATAGCCATCATGTGAAGTTCACACTTTTGACAGGTGAATATTATGTAGAATGCAAGTTCGGATTCCCGAGCTGGCAGACCTACATATACCTACCTATATATACCTACCTATATCTAACATTTTTTTCTTCTTACATAGGCCTGTAAGATTAAAGTAGGTTATTTAGGCAAGTGTTAATCACAAAAGAAAACGTCACTCTTGTCCCACTCTAAAATGAGGTATCAAAAATGATACAGCAAAAATAAAAAATCTGTTAGTAGGTATGTAAAATATTCATTGTATGTAAATAATATAGGTATTAATATTATATTTTTATTCGTAAAATATTTTTTACAATTTATAATAACAATTGATTTCCTAGATTTTAAAAGATAGCGTCCTAGCATTATATAGATACTCCATAATTAAGTGTACCATATACCTATATAAAATATGTGATCACATTTCATACTTTTAACACAACGTATCACAGGTAGGAACCATCAGTTTTTCACCTCATACTTAAGTTTTACAAAAAAAACATGATTTTCATGAAAATCTTCATCACAGATTATGTTCTCATTTCAACAAACAACAAATTCCAATTCCCACATCCAACAAATTCATTTCAAATCTAGCCAAAAATGATTTTAATGTTAGTACCTACCTCGGAAGACAGTAACTCCAAGTCGTGATTGAAGAAAATAAATGAAAGTATAAAAGAAAAATGATAAATAATTGCGGCGACCATGAGTACCAGAATTACATCCGCATATAATGTCGGCCCTGCGGTGCCATGGATACGGTGGTCCAATTTTATGGGCGGATGTAATATAGGGTGCGCCAGTTTTTTATCCCCATACTGGCAGAACCTATAAGTGGTGACCTCGATGTGATACTGGGAGCATAGAAAAACAGCGCTATTTCTTAGACACATTGGGGACTCACTGGCTGCCCACACTCGTTTCCTCCTGTTACCTTCTGGTGATGGGTGGGGTGAGGGGTGGACTCGAGCAATGGCAACTGGGCACAAGGTGTGTAGGGTCCCTTCACGCGCATACTCTGCGGTTGCTTGTTGGCGACCCTGCTTCTCGTATCATCGGTACTGGGGGAAAAGTGTGGCGACCATGAATACCAGAATTACATCCGCGTATAATGTCGGCCCTGTGGTGCCACGGATACGGTGGTCCAATTTTATAGGTGGACATAATATAGGAGATGCCGGTTCGAATCTCCCCGAGCCGACAGAACCTATATAATAATTATTGTGAAAACCTAAGATGACAATAAACTGAGTTAATAATGTGAGACACAAACGAGTAAATTCAAGAAACTTGTAAGTTGATAAATGTTACATTCGCATGGTTTTCTGTGAATTCACACGCAGTAACTATCGTCTCTGGGTGAGAGTCTAAAAATCACAAGAACTGTCATGTCGCTATTTTTACACCAATAAGCTGCCCAATATCTTAGGTTTATTACTTTTTGGACGAATAAGCCGGTTAAAGGAAGTATTCCAGCCTTCCTCGAAGTTATTAGTACTTTGTCTTCGATTCGGAATAATATTTTTGTAAATTCCTCGCCAATGGGGGAAAGAAAGGGGTGCTTTTGTGGTCCACTCAACGTACATTCAATCGAAATACAAATCTATGTGAGAGTCGCACTGTGATCACCTCGTCGCATAAAATCACGTAATATCTTAATTGTTGTTAGACATACGTACTTGAAAATTAACATGAAATGAATAGCTTTGTGATGATATTTAGGTATATGTCAAGGGTTCAACATCAAAAATACCTTATCATTGAGTAGGTACCATAAAAAGTGACCTCCTTTAACATGAAGCGCCCACACTTCGTACAGTTAAAACTGTCTGATTACGGTACAAACTGACAAACTGCACTCTTTCAGTTGGTATTGTACAAAGTGTCCTATAACCCGCATTGTAAGGCTATTTTAAATTAACTTACAGAAACGATGGAACAGAACTTTTGAAAATATTCTGCAGTTTTCAAAAATTGAATAAAATGTAATTTTAATTTATTAAAAACTATAATAGATACACTTCATTTTTAGTTGAATTAGTCATTTTTCACCAAAAATTTAATATTAAGTAACTGATTATATACGATGATTGCAAATGGACTGATACAAATTTGACAACAATGACTTACGATTCCTCATTAATTTCATTCATCTCTGTTCCTTCAAACATATTCAATTAATTGGTCACCAAAGGCGTACAATGAATTTATTTTTAATTGTAATATTTAGTATTTTATCGTTTGTTTTCGTTCTTTTACACGATTTCTTAATTTATTGGTGTTTGAGGTAAGCTGAAATTCGTGTACCTCGGCATACATGAATGCTTGGTAAATTTAATTTAGACATTAACGATAGTAAAAATTTTGCGAGAATGACAGAGACTAAGACCAAGGATAGACTGTAAGTAAGAACAAGACAAAGACCAAGACTATGGTCTTAGTTTTGCACTATATTTCTAATTCTAATCCAATTTCAATACGTGAACCTCCAGCTGGATACTTCTTAACATAATCCTTAACCCTTTACAATCATTTAGGCTGTTGTTGTTTGATTTTCTAACCGAATCAAATTCAAAAAAAAAAAAAAAAGGAAAACTAACATGCCTAAATTTCAGATCCATCTGGCACCGAATCGAATTTTCGTTTGGTTTACGAAAATTAAACTCATACCAATATCGTATACCCACCGAAATGCGCCACATCTACACCTCACAATACAAATATATCGCTATAATTTGATAAAAGTAATTAAAAATCACCACACCGATGACATGTCACATAATTATACGCGTAGACCAGCGCATTGTTTGCATCCGTCAACGAGATGTCACCTTTCAAAAAATGTCATCGTACATTTGTAGTCTCATTTTCTCCCCATTTTCACGTACAGAAATATACTGCACCATTGTTGGTAACCACTTTTATTTCGACACATTGAAAGAGGAAAATAAAATATAAATGAAATAGTACGAAAATGTATGAGACAGCATGTGTGTGAGAGAGAGAGAGAGAGAGAGAGAAAGAGAGAGAGAGAGAGAGAGAGAAAGAGTGAGAGAGTGAGAGAGAGAGTGAGAGAGAAAGAGCGAGAGAGAAAGAGTGAGAGAGAGAGAGAGAGAGAGTGAGAGAGAGTGAGTGAGAGTGGGAGAGAGAGAGAGAGAAAGAGAGAGAGTGAGTGAGAAAGAGCGAAAGGGAAGAAGAAGCGATTCCCTCTCGAAAAGGCGAACATAGTTTGTAGAGCTTCACCATTCGACGTTATGATAAGAGTCGAAAAATCTTTTTCAGGAAAAACAGAATTGTAATTGGCCCCCTGCGACCGTAATAATACGCCATATTGGCTGCGCACGCGTATTTCACCCCCTCAATTTCGACGATTATTTCGTTAACTTTTCCATTTTTTTCTCGCTTTTTTTTTTTTTTTTTTTTTTTTCTTTCGTACCATCAACCTTCGGCACCCTTTCCATTTCCTTTTTCTTCTCCATTTCGCACACAATCGTTCTTCATGCAAGTATGCGAATTTTGTTTTGAAAAACAAAAGGGTAACGTGAAAATGATAGTGGCGGCGGCGGAAGGGGTGGAGGTGCAAAATACGTAGATAGCAATCGAGTTAACAAAGGTTCTCTCATTGAGACGTAAAAAGACTTCGATCTCATTCTTTTCTCGCTCGTTTTCGAACATCCATTTCGACTCGATTATATAATTATTATGATGTTCACGTGGAAAGAAGGGAGGTATAATTTATAACCAGACATACAAATACACACATACACACACACACACACACACACACACACACATATATATATATATATATATATATATATGTATATATACACTCACAACATCAACAACAACAAGAACAACAACGGAGAATGAAAGAAAGAAAAATATTTGTTCGATAATTTTTCTTCGCATTGAACAGAGAGCGTGGAAAAGGTGCACAAAGGGTGGGAAAATAAGAAAAAAAAAATGAAACACACATACACACACACACACACACACACACACGCAGACACGCAAAAAAAAAAAGAGAAGAAAATTTCGTCGAATTGATTTTTGTAACAATGTCCCGGTAACCATGGGGACGCACAAATAAAACGTGTTGAATTTTATATATACACTTTTTCTTTCGCCCCTCGTTTATATTAGTCACTGGCCCCCTCCGCCCCGTCCTTGGTTACCGCGCCATTCAGCCACCTGTCTTGAAAATTGAGAGGATTTAAAACGTTTAAATTTTACACGAATGGAGAGAAAAATTACCCAACTACGGTAATATAATCGAAGTTTTATGGTGGCTGCGACACTATTCATGGTGCAATGGTCGATACGCCCGTGTATAGAAATTTTGGACTTTGAGAAAGGCACGAGGGAGTGTTTTTTTTTTTTGCTTCGTGGTTTCTGCAAGCCATTTTGGGGATGAAACTTTATCGAGTGTTGGTTAAATTTTGTCGACATTTTATCGGTTTTGTTACGTACCTTGCGCTCCTCGTGGATGATGTTTTTTTTTTTTTTTTTTTTTTGTTACTGTTATTCCGACGATTACCTCTTTGCTTTAGGAGAATAAAACATTCGGATTTCAGTGAATTTTGTGAAACTTTCAAAAATACCGAACTTTGCGTATATAGGTTGTTTTAGTAATTTTGGACACGTGAAGAGACACACCTTGTGAAGCAAGAATCGCTATAAATTCGTTGACAAATAACCATCGACGACAGTGATCACTTGGAAATTAATCGTAGCTTACTCCATATTTATATGGATTTAAAAATAATTTTGTAGCACCTATACTTCCTACGAAAGAGGATATCTGTGATGCATTTTACTGTAGCTTTGTAAAATTGCTTTGAAAAAAAAAAGGAACTGTTAATTTTAGAGAAATTCTGTTCGTACCAACCATTACACACCAAAATGTCGTCTACGTGTTTATTTGAATAGCTAAGCTTAAGAGCAGACAAACTATTGATCTCGGGTCTGAATAGAGGCAAATATTATGAGCTCGAATATGGCTCTTTATGGTGGGAAATTTTTATTTTTTTGTTTTTTGGCTCAGCCAATCAGGGTAGTGTGACGGTATAAAAGCGGTCTATTGGTACTAGATAAGACCACTTTATGTGTTACACCTCACACGAGTATATCAATATTATACTGAATATTAATACCTCTAATTGTCAATTGTTTTAATTAATTTATCATCCACACTCATATGGTGGACCTTAACTTTTCTGGATTCAGTCTTTAAACAAAATATAACAACACTATTGATACCTTAAAATATAATAATTTTGTATACACGGTACAGGTAATTTTACATTATTACAATTTCACGTAATAAGTAATTGAATGAGTTCCTCTAATAATCAGCATCGTCTACACGAGAATGTGAGTTTATATACGCAATTAGGTATATTAGTGTTCACTGTGATAGTGTAAAATAGGTATTAGTGTGTATGTATAAATCGTAAGAAAGGAGAAGAAGAGTTTATTGGAAGAAGAACAACAACAAACTGGAAGAAGAAGAGTCTAATTTATAAACAATGCATTATTATTTACATAATTCCACATATTTTCTTTCGAGTGTACAAATGCATTTGTCAATGAAATTATAGACAAATAAATCCTTTACAGGCAGTATATTAAATTTAGCATCAAAAGTACATATTGAATACAAAAGTACATATTGAATACAAAAGGGAGTAAGTGTATGCGAATATTTAACTGGTATAGACTCGGAGAGTACCTAATGAGGGTAGATTTGGTTTGCGCTTTTTGCAAGACAAAAACTAAGAACAAATTTAGAACTTGGAGAGAATACCAAAAAATTGTCACTTAAATTACTTGAAACGGTTTTAGTGTTGCATTTTTCTCTTTCTCATGTTCTTGGTGAGTCGAGACTCTTCTATAATTTGGAAGATGGAGACTGATGACTTTAATTTAGCTATAAATAATTGTGAAAATATTGTAAACAAGAATAAGCCTAAAACCAAGACTTGACTTTGCAAGATCAAAACCAAGACCTTGGTCTTGTTTGACTTTGAAAAACCAAGACATAAAACAAAATACGAAGAAAGGACCTTAATTTCAAAACTTCCATTGTCCATTTTTTCAAAAAATGTGTCAAGTACGAATTTATATACAGAATTTAAAACCTCATCATGTAAGATCATAAAATTTAAGTTAAGAACCTCTTTGTCGGGGAAAATACCACCCAAAGTAGTGCGTTTTAACTCCAGGGTCAGTTTTCTACTTCACAGAATATCTTGAAAAAAAAACAGTGTCCATTATTTTTGATGTCTTATCGGTGTCCAATTTGGTGATTTACCATGGCTATTAGAAAGTATTCCAGCAAAAATGAATAACACCAACTATTTACTCAAAATCACTACATCGATTGAAAATTACCATTTTGAGTGTTATGGCTCCATGGAAATCTTCGAAGCCAGTGCGAGACTAAAATCAAGACATGACTGTGCAAGACCAAGACTTGACCGTGCAAAATCAAAATCGTGACTAACTGTATTCGTTCAAGGTCAATATCAAATGTGCATGTCCAAGACTACCTTGGTCTTGAACTTGGGCAGGCTTTTGCGCCTATCGCGCGTGATTCTAGAACAAAATTTTGGAAATTTTTCCTCACCCAGAAGTTTTGGGTTTCACTGTTTTTAATGAGATTGTGAAAACCTAAAGATTATCTAACTGCCACACGTACAGTATTGGTCTTGGTTTTGATTTTGTTTTTCTTCTCATCGTCCATCAGTGAATGAAATCCTACGCCTTGGCCGATGTTAACTTAACGATATATTTTTAGTGAATTCGTTATTCGGTTTTTCATTTACGCAGCAATATTATGAGTACTTTTACGACCATTTTAGATGAACCTGTTCGAATTCTGTAGCGTTATAACTTACAATACCTGGGTAACCAAAATCGTTTGAAAATTTTCTCAGTAAAGTAAAATTCAACCATTGGCTACGTATCATTCAACTGATTTTTACGAACTAATTCAAATTTATCGATAGTAATATTTTTCAATAATTTGGCATCGCAATGGAATATTCCATCCACGTTGAGGTTAATTAGCGATATTCTTCAATTAATCATCTCTTTTATGTAGTTATATTTTATTATCTGTATAATGTTGTAAAAATTATCTAACGGCAATAACATTTCAATAATATTTGGAAATTTTTACAAAAGTTTTACGCCAAAGTAGCTGATTTGAGAAATTGATAGCGACCAAAATGTTAATTTATTTATGTGAAATTTGAACGAAAAACAGCTGCTAAAAAATATATTGTTTCTAGCTAATTCGCCATTCTTGTGAGAAAAATTGTTGATTATCAGGAAGGATACTGTCTCACTATTTTTAATAATTTACTGAAGGAGCAATCGATAGACAAATCCCTGTTCCTCACCCACCAATCTATTATCGCTACCCTATGAAATGGATTTGAATATACTTTTGTCGTTAATTATGATGATCATAATTCGTAATTATCAAATGTTTTATATTATAGCACTAAACGATGATTTTATGCACATTGATCGAGAGATAATTTCATCAAAATTGTTTCGGGTCATTTGAGAAAATTCAATGCAAGTACCTGAATCTGTTTTTCTCATAATTTATTTTTACATTTATTTGTTTTTGAATTATGAATCGCATTATTATTATTATTATTATTATTATTATTATTATTATTATTATTATTGGATTTTAAAAAACCAATAAAACCCAACAACGACGACAACAACAACCACAAAACTCCCATAAAGATGTTGGTGTTTTTGATTTGATTTGTTTTCATTGTTTTGAAAGCTGCATGCTGGAAAATACTGTGAGAATGTTACTGTGTATTGTGGGTTGCATTCACTTTCTGATACGAATACTAAAAAATTCAAAATTTGTGCGCAGAAACAAGGAAGTAGCAGGTAGTCCTCAGTTTGAATTTATGGCAAGTTTTTGCCGCACGATCTCTTGTTGTGTGGATTATTTTTCAGCAGTTTAGATCTCTCCATGTGAGAAAAACTGAGCAATTTTGTCGAATAAACCATTAAAATTTCAACGACTAGGCGCTGGTGATGTGGAATCAAAGCTGTCTTAATTTGTTCAATACTTTCATGAAATAATTGCCGACTATACATTTGAAAAAACCACTTAATTGGATGAGATAAAATAATGAGAAAAGAATCTGGAGTATTTGAGTTGCGTCGCATTTCTGCTCAGCTAGAATTCAAAAATTCAAAACCTCAAATTAGTTTTGATTTAATTAGGAGGATATAAAGTGTGTACGTTCCTATTTTATAAGAAAGACAATGTTCGTATCTAAATTACTGGCGAAGAAGAAATAAAATAATTTTTGCAACTTATTTAATGTAGGTACATTAATTTCTAAATTTTATTCAAATATTTTTTAATTAATTTTATTTCTAAAATTATCGAAATAACTAATTAAATCAGAATCTACCCGAATGCCTTTGGCTTGTGCTGCAAATCACACGAGTATCAATCGCCTATTATTCACACCTGTGACACACACTATTTTTTGCAACATCCCCCCTAAGAAAGAAAAAAAAGTTTAACCAAGGAAAAATTAGAATAATGTTTTTATTGCCTTATTCATCAAATTAATGTCGCCGTGGCGTTCTTCTATAATCTGCAAAATTATCCATACCTTGTAAGGCCCGTGTTCGAATCTTATTAGTGATACTGTTTTTTTTTATTATTTATTTGTTTTTTTCTTTGTTTTTTCTTTTGAGAAGTCCCTTATGAAGTTTAAAGTAACGCCTGCGCACAAGGCTGCGCATAAAAAATGTACCGTTGGCGTGTAAAGAAACGCATGTGCACGAGATGGAGTGTAATGTAAAAAAAGATGCATAAAGAATTTACATTATGCATTGTTCTAAAATTTTCCACTTTATACACCGTCAAGGGTACCTGATAATCAATTTTATCGACAGGTGTTGCAAAAAATAACTTCCCACATACCTACAAAAACAATAATAATCATTTATAACGCATTTAAAAAACAAATTTTTAGTTCGAAGCGTATGTAACGACGTAATAATGTAATTCTTATCAGTGGTGTTCTGGACAAAAAAAAAAAATTGTTTCTTTTATTGAAGAAGTTCCTCCGTGTACCAGTTTTTCCAAGACGTAATTTTCTACGAGTAATCTGAAGACCAGCATTATGTTCATCGCAAATTTCGTAATTTTAATTTCACCCTTCTCGTTTATAATAGTTTGCAAAATATCGGCCATAGGGCTGATTCATTTTATGGTAGGTGTACGTTTCTCAGCGATAGTCTGCTCAATGTCAGTCGAACATACACTCGAGACGTTTATCAGGTGCCACTTATGTTATTCGTTATAATTATTTCATCACCTTCATTTTGAACCCCGTACAAATAAATTTCTCATACAAAAATCAACTAATAAACCGTTAAACCAAACATCTCACTCTCATCTTTCTCTTTTTTTTTTCTCTGTTTAGAGAGAGAAAAAACCAATTATCGTGTAATTATCAACAAATTCGTCGATTAAATTTCGATTTCTGTACATCGTACAACGAAAACATTTATATTTTATCGCTAATAATATACTAAGAGTTCATGAGTTGCGTAATTTCAGTTTCAATAAAACACCAAAGGAAAAGAAATGAGAAAAAAAAAAATTTAAACTATTGGCATCGTATATATGCCCGCCACAGTACCTACTGTAGAACAACGCAAAAAATTCGACCTCTGCTAATTTTAAAAAAAAAGTGAAAAAAAAAAAATGAAATTGTTTATTTCGTTATATTTAATCTAATTACCTATGTAATTGAGCTCGATAAAAGATGATAATTATATTATACTAACTTAAAATAAAATTTTAGTGAAATTATATTTTGAGTCTTGATAACGTAAGTGTACATTTGAGGAATTTTTTACACCGTCGTCCTTGAGACAGATTGAAATAGTGAATGTTTGTGATGCCAATTAGAAGAAGAAGAAGAAGAAGAAGAAGAAGAAGAAAAAGATATTCAAATTATTTGAAAATTTTTAATTACATTTTAGGCTCTATGAAAAAGGTAGACTGGCCACAATCACGAATTACTTAGGTAGGGCGTATAACGTATATACAATATTTTTTTATTATTCTACAATCGATATTTTTCGATAAGATAACGACCAGTTTTGTTGACAAATCGAGTACGATAGTTCAGTGACTCTATATTGTGTGACTACAGTAAATACGAAAATTTTTCGTAAATACATAGTCCAAATTATTGTTTTAATACTCGATGCGAAGTGCTCGTATTTCAACCACCCTTCACTCATTTCACATAACAATCGAAAAAAAAAAACATAACTTCCTAATTGTGAGAAATATTTTCGAATTAACGTTACGAATAATGGTGCGAAATTATCGTCGACTATAATGACTGCTGGAGGGAAATAAAAATAGTTTACGCATAGCCTAATACCTATAATATTATAATGGGTATAAGTGGAGTAAATGTAATCGGAGAGTCCACACATACATATGTAGGTACCATATAGCTAGTGGCGTAAGTATTTTGGTAAATGGAAAAATTACAACTTTGTTATGGATTTAGAGTTACGCCGGAATGAAAATCAAAAAGATTTTTATGTTTTTATTAGTGTTTCGGTTGGTGTCGAGTTTCTGTTCACAGTTTTTTCGGTTAATACCTATAAAGGTAAATAACGATTATGTACGTATAAGTAGGTTAGATTTTTTTTTTTTTTTTTTTTTTAGCCAAGTAATATTTATTAATAGACATAATAATCACGAGGAAAAAAGAACATTACTTTTTCTCTAGGTTTTTTACTAAATCTAATCTTCTACCTTTTTACAATGAGTTGATTTGAATAAGATGTTTGTTTTTGTACTTAAAACCTGCCGAGTATTGAACAGATCTAGGTATCGTGCTTACAATTATTTGATTTTTAGTACATGTAACATGCAATAGAGCTCACCCCTAGTACCTTTTCCATTTGATTTAATTTTATGGCAAGCATTACTTCATGATAACTATGTGGGGAGAAAAAATCAGCGACGTAGCGAGGAAGTGTTATCAGCTGTTGAATTCGAAAACTCTTAAGGAGCCAATATTATATTTACTAATAAATGATATTTGAGAAATATAAAAAAGCTACAAGGGGTGACTTGGGTGGCCAGAAATGAATCGCTTTGGCTCCTCTTGACGATGGGCCTGCGAAAAAAACGTCTTCTGAACGGATATTCTTCCAACCATTACACCAAAATTATTAAGGTGTTCTGCGAGTGCGGATATAGGCGTGGTCTCACCTCCTGGATCGATCTCTGTTGAGCAAATCATGCTAATTTATGATCTTATTTTATGTAGGTTTTCGAAGAAAACTGCACATTAAAATGGATCTGATATCGAGACCCACGATAGAGAAACTTTTTAGCACAATTAGCTGAAATTCAGACACGTAGGTATATTTATAATACGTTTATATAATTACATGTAGGCAGGTAAATTTACAGGTAATGTGGCGTATTTTTTGCAATATGACGAAATTTTTGGTCCGCCACATTACCACACGCTTTTTCTCACGAAAAAATGAAGATAAAAGTTTTCCCCTTGGATGCTTCCTATATTAGGTAGCGAATTATATAGAATCGAATACTTATCAACCTTTGAAGTTGATACTTTCTCCTCATTTCCCAACATGTTTTAAACCATACTTTATAGTTTTTTCTTCATTTTCTCGCCTAAAGGTTGATCCTACAGGAAATTTTATTCTTGATAAAAAAGTTTTTCATAAAATTTTCTACAAATTAGGAAATCTACGCACTCTTTAAAGACGCGATAGATTTGGAGTGGAAGGTTGTCAAACATTTTATTGCACGAAATTTGGTTATTAGGGGACTGTAAAAGGAGATAGCATCAACATAAGGCGGAAAAACGTTTATGTTTCGTGATGTCCACTACCCAACGCGCAAACTTGGCATAATACTTTCCCACAATTTTCTGAGAAAATATTTTTTATTTTTAAGCTAACGAATAATATGGAGACCTAAAAGTGAAAAACTAAACTACTTTCAATAAAATATCAAAAGGAACAAGATATACTCCCATTTTGACATAGCTGAATGAATATCGCCAGCTTACCTGTTATTTTCTATGTACGTACCTAATTATAAAATTACGTAAGCAGATATTTCGGTTTAACTCGATACAGGTCGCAATTTTCATCTGATAGTCACGAAATTTTATACACTTACTCGAATGTAGACAAGGATGATCTCTGTTGTTTTTGGTTCAGATCGGTTAGATGAAGTTTCCCGTACATCTTATTAATGTTAAATTTTTAAAACTCAAATAGTTCTAAAAAGCATAGTTGTCAAGCAATAATCGGGACCGTTGGTACAAACATCGAATAAATTATGTTCTATCATCGTGAAAAATTCAGTTATAATCGGCTGAACAGTTCATGCGTAGAAGTGATTTGAAAAAATCTTCAACTATTGCTATTAAGAGTAGATATAAATTCCATATGAAACGAAAAATCCGCGTGGAAGGCATGATTGATATTATTTTATTTGCTGAGAAATCATTTAATAACTTGCGAACTTATTTTATTACTTCACAATACAAATCTTTACGAATTTCCTTGACACTTTATTAAAAATAATTTTTACCCAACATATTATTCCAGGAAATATTTTTGATATTTTCATTCTTTTATTGTATTCATTTATTTGGATATTTGTGGTTAAAAAATCTACCTTTTGTAGGGTGGCTTGCTGCATTGAACGTTTTTTTGCTTGTTAATTTTTCCGTTTTTCAAAAGTCGGCTAAATTTGGAATTTCATCCTCCCTCAGCTAAGCTACTTTGAAGATTCACAGCAAAATTTAATGATATGGCTGTTTTCTAGCTTTAATTCTTTACTGTTTGTGTGGTGGTAATGCGAATAAGTATCAATGACGAGTGATCTCAATAAATCACTTCAATTTCTTACTGCATGTTAGGAATTAATGTAAATTAGGTTTAGGTACGCCTTTCTGGTCGGTGAAAGGCTGGTATTTTTTGGCAAGTGTCAATTTTATTAGGGAGGGTAGACATTTTTTTAATATTTTTAATGTTGAAAAGCAGACCATAGGGTACAGATGTACGGAGAAGCCACTTCTAAAATTTGAGTCAATATCAAAGTAGGTACTGTTTGATTTGTGTCAGTAATTGTGATTTTTGTCAACAAAGACCTGGAACAATTAGGTTGGACAGCGTATCAGTCGGACGATTATTTTGTACATGGTCTTTAATGTGAGAGATAAAGCTCCAGATTATGTACTTCTATTCATTTTAAAATCATTTGTGATTAAACATTGAGATGTATTATACTAAAACTTGCGATTATAAAATTTAGAAATATAAAATAACAGCAAACCTTTTTTCTTTGAAGCTGCTTGCGTTCATCTGAAATTCACTTTCTTTTCTTGATAAATAACACATTTTAATATTCAGCACTGCCATTGTTAAAACATTAATAGAGGATACATTAAAATACGCTTCAGCTTACATATAATAATACGTGTTTTCGTTTACCTATTTATTATTCGTCACCTAATCTGGCAACACCGTAATGATGATCATCTGAAGACATGTTGGGAGATCACACAGATAATAACTAATTTTCTTAATTATCCAGCGCTACCAGTGGAGTAGAACAATACCATACAACCTACGTAACTGATCGATGTTTGACAGAATGAAAGAAACCAATTTTTTTTTTCTTTTAAACTACGCAGTTCTGTACTTCTGTTCAATATGAAAAAGGTTCAGAATTTTGTACACTTTTTAAAAACAAGTTGTTAGAAGCTGCGGCACTATGTTCGGCGAAGAGCTGTGCGATTTTCCAGAGTAAAACAGAAAAACGGAAAGTTCTTTTTTTAAAAATTTCCGAATTTCCTGACTGGAATCTGGACGAATAAATGTCCATGAAATGCTCTCGTCCATGATGAACCTTGTGGTGGTTGTATTTTCAGCCATTTTCTTACAATTTCCTTCGTATCAAAAAAGATTCGTTGAAATGTTCTGTTCGAAACACTTTTTTTTTTACCCTATCGAAGAACGTTCTCGATTAATAGCAGATGAATTTCGGTTGCTCTATGGAAGTATAAGATTTTCGACAAAAGCAAATTAGATTGACCGACTACAGAAATTTCGAGCACTATAAAACCTTTGGCTATCGTTAAAACCTATTGCTTTTATTCATTACGACGCTCGAACATTTTTCTGATTGGCTCTCACTTTCCAGGTGATGATAAACCATGATCTATAAATATAATTTCATTACTGTGGTCTGAACTAATTAGAAAATCTGTAACTTACCTCTACATGAGCTACAGACTTTTTAGTTCACTTAAAACCTTCCTTGGCACAACAATAATAGGCAAAAAAAATTTAAACTTATTTTGTTGGTTGGTTCTGAAGTTATAGTGTTGCAAATAAACAAACACACATACACAAATATATATATGCACAGACATAAAAATTTTCTGTTCATGTGTACCTGTTACATACATGGTTGGTTTATGAGCTTGCTAAGAACTGTTTCAAGTTAGTTATAGCGGTATATTTAGACTAACATAAAGTCTAGTTCGCTTCCGAAACAAATTTATCATTTTATTCCTTTATCGTTGGCTACTTTGGACCTAATACGATGTTCACCAACAGATCCATACCCGAATATTGTTCGTAACCATTAAAACAAGTTGATTATTTAGTCGATGCGCACCTAGCCCATCTCTCAATCGCCATTTTGTAAACGCAATTATGCAATGTAAATAAAAACAGCGATTTAAAAAAATTATCCGTTTATTCAGTTTTTTTGTTTCGTTGTCGATTATCTTTTTTTTCGCTCCTCTTTTTTTCTCTTTTTTTCCTTTTTTTTTCGATTTTTTTTTTCATTTTTTTTTTTTTACAAATTTTTTTACTCATTTTTAAACAATCTGGAGTCAGTACAAACAATTATTTTCGATGATAGAATTAACATAAACGAGCAACAGCTAAGCTAGAATATAGAAAAAAACATTTATAAAAATTCCGATTCGAAGTTGTTGGACAGATTCTGCATGAGTGTAAGGCAGTGTTGATGCATTCTTCTAAAGAATATTGTAATATCAGAATGTCAAATAAGGTGTAATATTTTTTTATACATTTTTTTCACCCAAAATATTTTATCGTTCAAAAAATGACCGCAATTCGAAAAAATGTGTTTGTAACCTAATAAAAGATTGAATTACAGCTGCATTACGAGGCTGCCGATGGAAGTAAAATAAAATATTGAGTAATTTCGACATAATGTTAGCCAAAATGTGCACAATTTCACGCACAATACGCGAGAAAGAGGCGTGAAAATTCCAATGTCCATCCGCATTAGGTACGAAAAACATTGGTGTTGGTGCAGAAGAAAGTAGGGGACGTGGGTCAAATGAACGGTTCTGTTCGAAAAATCAATACCTTTTAAGCTGAGACACTAAAGCGGAATGGTACTCTTATCTTATTTTTCTTCTCTTTGGGAAGTCTCCGCGAAGACTGAAATTAAGGGTGGATTTTTTATGCGATAACGTTTTTTTGAGAATTGAATTAATGAGAAGGAAAATCAAAAATTTAGTTAACTTTGAACTTGGGCTGAAGGTGGCGAGTAGACCAAAGGGAGAACCGTAAGAGTATCATACTCATTTCGTATACCCCAATGTGTTTCGAATGTTTTAAAAAGGTTTGCTAACTCGCATTTGGACAAAATGTCGCCTGTCTAATATGAGGGGCACTAAAAAATGTTTATTATTGCAGTCCAGAGTCCACGTAAACATATTTACATGCTGATAGTTAAATTGGTATTAGAATGACGACAGACAGCTTTTGCCAGAGTATGAATTCAGCGAAGTAAACAAGAATTTTGGGCACAAAAATTTGGTTTCCTCGTTAAATTTTACTAATTTTATTACGCTGACCTTTGAATACAACCGTTATATGGGTGCCATTCTCGATAAATCTGGTATACTAGAGAACCGAACTGAAAACGTCATCAACGAAAGCCCAATATGAAAATTACGTTAATTTATGCAGGTGAAACTGTAGCCTATTTCAAAGGTCCGAAATTATGGTAAACGATAGCCTAACTTTGAACTTAAGTCGACTCAAAATGATAGGCCTAAAATTTAAAAATATTTTCATTGCGAAAGTACGAATTAAGAAAATAATTTTAGAAGACGAAACAATCAATAGGGAGCATCAACATTGCCTTTTTCCAATATCTGGATGAAAACAAACAAGTACAAACCATCAGTGGCGTAGCAGAAGCCCAATTTTTGGGCGGGTTTTGATGAATAATTTTTAAGCAACCGCTTAATTGACCATTATTTTTTGAGGACATGAGGTAATAAAAAATTTCAGGGTTGGTTCGGTCGCAAACCCTCCCATTCCTACGCCACTGTCAACCGTATATTAACAAAAAAAAAAAAAAAAAGACAAAGACAATATTGATCTACGTCAATCTAATAATAGTGATGAAAAGAAAAAAGAACAAACAAAATAAAAACAGACAAAAGAATAGTACTGACATCAATAAAAAGAAAAAAAAAAAAACAACTAAAAAGTACAAAAATCACATATTTAAAAAAAAAAGGGATATTACTCATATCGAACACTATTGTACATAATTATGTTCAATGAATTTACAAATACATAAACACAAAAAAAAAGGAGGGGAAATGGAAAAATCTAAAGGTGAAAGAGCAAAAAAAAAAAAATGGAGTTTAATAAATTAATAATTTACATATTTTCTTTGGCTAATTTGCTTTTCAATATTATGTGCACCAAAAAGTGAAGTGCCATTTGCATAAATTTTGACATAACTGTAGGTTGTTAATTGGAAAATTTCAAACCGTTGTTTTAATCGAAAGCGACAAGAATTTTAATTTATGGTGAAAAATCGATTTACTTTACTTGCTCACCAATTTCAGTGTTAACCTCGGAGAGTACGTGCGGCGACCACCGAAAGTGCGAAAAAGGCGATCGCCAAGAGGCCAATAACAATCGATAAGAAAATGTACCTATCGATATTAACGTTATCAGCGTTATCATTCGGTATGATTTTAACGTTTACTTCGGAGTTTCGTTTTGGCTGTAAAAGCGTATTTTAAAAAATTTATTTTTGCCTAACTTGTTACCTACCTAGACTGGAAACTATTATATTTTCAAATATAACCTATAGACACTCGTCGATGTTACAACAACCAAATGGTAAAACCGCGGAGGTAATGCACGAAAATACCGTTTAAATTATACACGAAAAGTTAACAAAAACATAATTACACAAACACGCGTAGACTGGCGGAGACCAAAAAAAAAAAATAAAAAAAATAAACAACAAAAAATAACAAAATTCTTCGATATGAAAATACTACACATTGCTTAAGGACAACCACTGATTATATTCTCTGCAAAAAAGTGACTAGTATAAAATATGGTTCCCAGGACTGTCTGTACATGGCACATCGCAGGTACTCTCTCACCTAGGAACATTCAGCTAACCACGAAACCCTAAAAAATGTTCATGTCGTCTGGGTTCACTTTTCCAACAATCCTGGATTCGCTGACGTCATGATCGTAGCATTTTCACGTCGTTCAAACATCATCAGCAGTATCATCATCATCATCGTCGTCGTCGTCGTCGTCATTATCATCATCATCATCATCATCATCATCATCATCATCAATGCAATCGTCGTCATAAACGTAAAGGAACCGACAAAACGTCGCACCGTAATAACAATGCCTATATTATTATCGTACGGTATACTCGTTTCCAGTAAATTAAAATTATTAGTAATAATCGATATAGGAACACGAAAATTTGGCTGCTCGTCGGCACAAGTCGCCTACGAAACTCCAGAGCTGGGCGACGGCGATCGCGTAACGCTGCTCGGCGCTGGAGAAGCCCCTTTGGCGTTCGAATGAGCGTTTTGGCCCGGAGGCGACAGACCCGGAGGTATTAAGTGGCCCATCGGATGTCTGGAATTCAGCAGCGCGTTTAGCGAATGATGCTGCTGCAGAAGATCGGCCGGATGCGGCTGGTAAAATTGTAGATGCGTGGCCGGATGCGGCGGGCCGTACAGACCGTGCGGTCGAGCGTACGCGATAGTGGCCATTTTGTATTTTTCGTTTTCCGCCTCTTGCAGACGTTTCGCTTTCGCTCGCCGATTTTGAAACCATATTTTCACCTGCAACCACACGAGAATGAGACGTTCGGATTAGGTACGAGTATTTGGTCGGTGGGGGGGGGCTGTCGAAATCAAAGGTTGGGGTGCGAAGAAAACGGCGCTGAACGGAGAGATCGTCTGGTTTTTGGGCGGTTAGATGGCGGCGGTTATTGCGGTTTCGAAGGGTGCCTAATAGACAAATGACGTCGTATTGTTTTGGCGGCGCTGGAGGTTTCTCCGTACTTGACAGCAAAGGATAGGCCAGAATATTCGTATCCATCAAAAAAAGTTTACTGAAATAATCGAATCGTGTATCGACGTTGTATTGAATCTATGGAGGATTTTTAAAAGAAATATTGAGTAAATTGGTCATAAAGTCATTAACTCATAATGTTACAACCATCCAATGATATTTGAGAGGTTTTTTTTTTTTTTTTTTTTTTTTTTGGGAGGGGTAAATTTTACAGTGATATTTTGTTAAAAAGTAGGTAGGTATCTGAATATAAAAAATCATATTTAATTTTGCAAAGATTTTTGGTCAAAATTTAAAGCAGGGAACTAGAAGAACCGCGTAGGTAGGCTGCCTGATTTTAATGATTTTTTCTCATTCATGTTGACGCATGCCAGCTTATCACCTTTGAAAATTAAAAATAATAATAAATAACACTCTCTAAAATCTCTGTTCAAAATTATTTTCTCAGTGGCTTAAGATTTAACATTTAATAATAAACTCTCTCGTAGCATAAAACTTCTAGGCTACGTGTATATTTTTGTCCGTTTTTTTCCATGTTTCTGTTAAATTATTATTTACATCCGTGCACACACCTCCGTGAATGGGCATCTTCATTCTTCTCATACACGTCATGTTCAATCACTCTTTTTCTTCTCACTTACCTCTTACTATACATTTCATCTTTCTCTTATCTTTCACTCGTTTATTGCACTCTTCGTACTTCTTCTTTCCTTCTCTTCACCCCTTAGAGGTGTTGTCGCGATTGTACTTACAGTTCATCTATGTTTCATCTACATTTCAACTCCCTTCTTTCCACCCTCCTTGGTTGATGTCTTAGCTGCTGCTACAGATGTAAAAATCTAACCAATAATTATTTTTTCCATATTCCCACACCAATTATTTTCCCCTCTCTTTTTCCACAGACTTTTTTACTTTTAGGTGATTATTGAAAACTATTCACTTACTTATTCTCACTCATCCGTGTGCTTACACACATAATTATTACTGTACTTGTCTGTTATTTTCAGACTAAATTTTATATGTCGACCTTTTTACTTTGTTTTGAATATGTTCACTGGATTTTACTTTTATATCGTGCGTTCTTTTATAATTACAATGCGTTGATTCTTTTTTAATTTGCAATGGGGTAGTTTTTGGTTTGTATTGTGTGTGGCATCTGATTTAATGGTATTATGGTGAATTTATCCGCAGTCTTGGTAATAGCCAAAGTTTAGGGAAGTATAAATTTACCTGGCAGGCTATTTAAGTTTGGGTGGTGGTAATTCTATAGCCACCAGTCAATGTAGGTGATTTATCCCAAGGTTCTTGGCTGTGTCAATGGTTGTAGGAAATACTGTTAGACTGTAGTGAGATTGTTGTATGTACCCCCTGGGCATACCAAAATCAGTCACCAAATTGAACTACTTCTGCAAATCCTGAAAAACATGCACATTCAATAAATGGTCACAAATTTTGAAATAAACTCATGATTTGAAATCAGTTTACAGTCACTATGTGCTTATACAATTCAAAATAGCCTTCACAAAGGCAGTTATTTTATTCCCCTCGAATTGAAAAAAATTAAAAGATTTTAGAAACATTAAACTAAACTATAATTATTATAATTTTATAACAGGTTGGATGCATCTATTGAGTATATTATGGTGAATAAACATAATTCCAGGAGAGGGCAGTCCACCTAAAGTATTTAAAGGCCAACCGTTTTTTATACAACTAGCATGAGTCAAGAAATTTTTATTGGGAAAGTAGCAGACAACATTGCCTGGGGGTTACAGCCCCCATATGTCTATGGTTTCCGAAGAGACTGCACACAGCATCGTAAAATTATGTATACTTATTATGAACATATATTAATGGCTGGAGATTAGGTATCAATAATGGTGTTTTTAAGAGCCAATGCAGATTCCTTCTAAGCTTAAATAGTTCAAGTGATTGGTAGTATTATTCAATTTACTGATAGGCTATAATGAGGAAAAATTGAATAAAGTTGGCTCTATTAGGCACCTATGCTAACTTACTGAGCTGTACACCATTACTTTAGACCAACAATAAAAGAATTTACTTTTTCTCTTTGCTGTACTTAAGTTATAATCACATTTTCAAACATTGGTTGAAAGGCAATATCACTTAAATTTTTCATCGAGTTAGGAATTTATTTAATGGTTGTTGTTAACCTACTCAAATTATAAATGATGTGATGTAGGCTTATAACTTACCTATAAAAAATATAAACAGATGTGCTCAGCCTTTGTAAAACAGTTCTCAAACATGGTAAATACGTGAATTAATTACAACCAATTAAGTTTAAAAGTCATTGATTTCGCCTCAAGCTAAGTGTGTTCATATATCTACCTACCCAGTATTTAGAAAAATGGTATAAATGACGTTGGAGTAAGAAAAATTTAAGAATAATAATTATGTCACCCTGGAACAAAACTAGCCGAAGTCCAAAAATGCAATTTCTCAAGACAGTGAAAATAAATTTCATGCAGAATAATGAAATTTTTCAGTTATTGTAATGGGATGTGGAGCCAATTTCAGCATATTGATAAGAGGAACCAAGTAAAATTACTATTCTTCGCTGAACAATTGAAATTTTTCTCGAAATTAAGAGACTTAAGATATATAGTAGGTATTGAAAAGAATTATCACCTAAAGGTATCTTAAAGTCTCACATACGTTACTGTTGCACTGAATACTGAGTGAAAATGTTGGTGCCGAAGTAGCTTATCTTGGACTTGAGACAGTTCTACACTAATAAATTAATTTAATTAAAAAAAGTGTAATTAAGTTACTTCTGTATGAAGTAATTCTTTCACACCTAGACGTAAGATTGTACGTACTTAGAATATATTTGAATTTAAAAGCAATATGAACTTGAGATAGACTTATTGAACGATAAAGGGTAGTACTAGGAAAATTATGGTACGCATAACGCAAAAATGGCATTGTTGGACCAACACTAGTTTTGTTCTAGTGTGACAATTATTACTGGAGTTGATAGATTTTTCTTAATGTAAAAGCTTTTCATTTTTGTTTTGACTTCATTTTTAACAAATTTAATACCAAGGGGGTATATAAAGAGGGTCCTGGGGGTCTAGATCTTTCCTTCAGCCAAAACAAAAAGGCTCGACTTCTAAAATTTGTTTATTTTTATCAATTTTGGTGATTTTTTATTGTGAGTGGGTCAGAAGATACCACTGAGAATGTGTGGATTCTCCTTAAGACAGAGTTATGTGCACCCCCGATTAATACAAACATTTATTAGCAAGCCCCGAGTAGGTAGTAGGTAGAGGTACATATATTTAGACGCTGTTATGAGCGAAATTCCACCACTTATACTTTCACGTCTCCATTTTGTATTCATTAATTTTGTATTATAAGCATGAAAAAAGGTTTCATTCGATCACCCATTTTGTTTAATTGTTGTAGACTAATTATTCCAATCCCACAATGATACAGGTATGCTTTTCATTTTCGAGCTGCCTGCGACTAATCTCGCAAATTACCAAAGAATTCGTTTCCACTCCCATCACTTCAACCGGAGAAATTAGTGCTCAGATATACCTCGTATATTATATTCTTCATCCTCGGTTGGGTTATAACTGGTTTTTTCATTTCTAATTCAACAGCACGTTATAAAGTACAGCCTCTTATCGTGTAATTAGCCGGCGTAATTTATATATAATTTAGACGTCGAAAATCACCAACTAGACGTCCATTGGCATTCGATTAAGAAGCTAATTGAAAATTCAAACACGAACACATACACACACACACACACACACACCCACACACTACTACTCATTTACAGACGATGGATGCGTTTATCAATTTGTTTATTCTATCCTAGGAGTTATACACTTTTCTTGCCTTATCCACCATAATTGAACAGTCACCAAGAATAAGGCTTTCCATAAAGAGTGGGTGGCTGGCTGGCTGGCTGGTCTTCCATTAATAATTAGGCCACACGCCTGATAATTGCGATTATACCTACAACTGCCTATGTCCTTTGCTCGCAGATTCTTGTTATTTTTTCTCGTCATGGTTGCACTGAAAGTGGATTCGATACGATGCACTGAACGATTTTGTTCCTACACCAGTCTGTAGCAAAACTGTAACAGTCACAATAACAACAGCAACAGTATACTTTTTTTTTTTTTTTTGCCATCAAATAATGCAGTTTTTATGTGCTGACCGTATATTATATAGTTGGCTGTTGGCATCGAGTCAAAGTACAAATTCTGGCCTTAATTTGTGTTGTTGTTGGTGTTTTTTTTTCTCTTCTAAAACTGCCATCTACTTGTGGTGTTTGCTGGTGTGACACACGATTCTGCCTTATATTGGCGGTGGTGCTACCTTAATTACGTATCGAATTAATTTACTACGGGTGCGCGGTAATTAAAGATTTAGCATACTACTTATTAGAATGAGATGGCAACTTTATAAGTGCTCTCGATTGAATGTAAAAAGTATGGCGCCAGGAGTGTTTTTTTTTTTCGGCCAATCAAAATATTCTCAGATCACATAAAATTTGCATAGCTCGCTGTAATATCTACTTATTTGGGAGTTGCGCATCAATGGTGGATGGGCGGATGGTTCTGCGGAAATGTCATTAGCCTATATATCGTCAGAACTTGGCTAAGGTCGAAGTGAAAAAGTGAAAAATATACGAAAACTTGATTGAAAACGGGACAAAAACTCTTGAAAGCAATGATATTTTATCAAGAGATTTTGAGATGAGAAATGGAATGAAAAGTGAACGTTCAAAAGCGTATTTTTCGAATCAGAAATGGTAAGTATTATGTTAGTCGAAAAGTCATTCGACTATGAGCTAATTACTCGTGTGAAATAATTTATTTAATTGATGGGTATCGAAACAATAATTGTACCTTAAAAAACAGAACACTGATTCAAACGATAAAACATCATTAGATAATAATTAACACGATTCAAGTTGGGCAGTTCGCTATTTTTTTTTTTTTGGCCTTCTGCCTATATTAGTGCGTGCAATGGCAATTCGTTGAAGCTGTCCTGAGAAAATACTGCGAAATGGTGATAGGTTTTACCTATACGTAATATTCAGATGGAATAGTTTATGCAGATGGGCGTCCCTATTTCGATACCACCTTCATCGATCGATGAAAAACATATACAAACGCTGATTGATTCAACAAAGGTTTCAAGTTCTCAACAAATATTCTGTAATTTTTTCATAAGTTTGTTTTCATTTAAGTATTTACATGGTTGGTCGTGTATGAAAAATCGTTTCATTAAGAGAATTCAATTGCATAGTAGGTTATTTATAATGATTTAAATACGTAGCACAAACACTTAAAAAGTGATTAATAGGATAATGAATTGAAATTTTTATCTTTTTTCTTAGTTTTTTGGCCTCCCATTCTCTGTCCTTGAGATTACTTAAGTTTAATCCGGTAACTCGACGGAAAATTCGGAAAATTTTTAATACCATACTGAGAAAGCAAAAGGAATATCTTCGACAGTGTGGTATTCAAAACCAAAATGGGTGTATTTCTGTCATTAATAGGAAACAATAATTTCCATTTTTTTTTGTGATTTTTTAATTTGGTTCTGGAAACAGCCATCCGACCACAGGTAAATGAGATATCGCTGAAAAAGAGGGATGTTGAAGAGCAGTGGTTCTCAAACCAGGCGACATGCTCCCTGGGAGAAATGAGCGTATTTCAAGGGAGCGTGAGACACTACCTGAAAAAAAAATCAAATAAAAATTGATTTTATGGGGATTATATTCGTACGAGGTATTAGGGGCTTGCACCGCTCAAGGACAGTTGCCACCCAAAGGCTGGCATATATTTGTCTCTAAGACATTAAACTAATACATACGTGAACGTTTGTATGTTTGTACTTGTACGTATGTACAGGTAAGATACATTATACGGGCCATGATCAATTACCTGATAACAATCTCTGTGATGTCACAGACTGGCTTCTTAACACCTAAACGAAGACAAGATACGACGTAACTTATGACATAATACCATACATATACGTACGTATGTATGTCTGTGTGTGTGTGCCAAATCCATCATATACCTAAGCTCACAAAACTGGGTACAAAATTGCCAGTGTTTGCCTTGGATTTGGCTCTCCCATACTTACAATGTATGAAGTGGCAAAACACGCAAACCTGTAGAAAACCTTCTACGTGTGACTATCTCTCACAACAAGGTATTCTACAGATTTAAAATGAGTAGAAAAATTAACAGGCTTCACCTTAATGGTGAAGTTCTTATTAGATTTGAAATGTTTATAGACTTCAAGGATTGTTGCATAATTAAAAGTTCTACTATGGCAATATGTCATTCGCAATTTTCAGAAATCAGAAATTATAATGGAAGAAAATAATTTCAAGACTTTTCTTCAAATACAATAATTCTTGTATTCTGGTATAATTTTTCCAAATTTTTTCAAAATAATCAATACCAATGTAAATTAATGTTTTTTTTCTTTATAGCAACAAATTCATCCACCTATACTCTGATTTTTTAAGAAGTTTTGTCAATAGTGCGAATTCAATTAAATCCACTCATTTTAAAACAATCTCTTCCCAAGTTTAGGCCTAATTTTATCAATAGAACTTAGATGTACCCACCCAGTGAAGGAGTCCTGAATAAAACCCCATTTTTTTAAATCAATAGGTAAATTAGGAGATAAGATAGTTCTTTGTTGTTGTTCTTGTTGTTACTGCAGCTTTAATTTTTAATTTTGGAATTTTTTTTAATTTAGGAATTTTTATTCAAATTTTTTGGCAAACTTATGCTCGCTATAACAGAAGAGAATATAAATTTAAAGAATGAAATAACATTAATATAATATAGAAACTTTATAGATCTATGTTTTGAATTTGAAAATATATGAAATTGAAAACTCATAATGATTCAATCGATAATCAGTTAATCACTAATCACAAATCACCGTTGTTTTCTAATTATAAAACGAATTTCAACAAAAAACATAAACTATCTCATTATATTTGAAATAACGTTTCATTTTTATATACCCTCAATTTCCATTTTTCTCTCTCCTATTTTCTACTGACTTTTTACTGATTACGTACTTTTGTTTTTATGCCTGTCAATACGGCTTTGCGTACACTCATTGTATTTTCTACACGCAATGCTACCCAGAAAAAGTAGGTATTCATAAAAATATTTTAAAAATTTGTTAATTTTCAAGGTAATTTCCCATTTTCTATAATAATTATTAAATAAAATGAGCTATAATTAATGAGGCAAAATGGTGTATAAAAACGGAATTCTCGTATACTTCGACGTGATAAAATAAGTGGTCCAAAGTTACCGAAGTTATCTCACCCACCATTGTGTGGCGGGAGGAGAAGACACAAAAACTAATAGAAATAAATTATTACATTGTGAAACCAACATCTCACTCTCTAATTTGTAGGTTGCCTTAATACACATATTATTCGAAAACTGAACAAAATTATTCAAAATGAACATAGAAATTTTGGTTAAAATCGTAATAATCATTTTGTTTTTGCCAGTAAACATTGTACGACAAAAGAAGGGGATAAAGATCGACGCATGAAATTCTCAATGCTCATTGAGACCACTAAAATCAACATCCATAGAGATGAAATATTGCTGTTATATTGAATGTAGGCGATGCAAAGGACGGAATATATGCGCTACCCATAAATGATCTTCGGTACGTTCACCATATAAAGAGGGGCGCATCTAAAGCTTGTGTGAAATTTTTTATTTTTTTTTTTCAAGCATCAAAATAAAAAAAACTACCACGACCGGTTCTCGTTCTACCTGTCCAAAGGGTTGGTTGAGCATTTAATAAAGTGAAACCGGAGAGAGACACTTTTTTTTCTGCTTATCTACGTATTTCTTTCTTCATTTTATTCAGCTCAAGATATCGCGACTCGTTTAATAATTCAAATATCGGCGACAAATGCTGACCGGTAATACGCGAAAAACGAGCCTATATGTACTTTTTAATCCGTGAAAAGAAGGTATAGGACTGGGCAATCCGGTTACTCACCGTAGGAAGTTTAAAAAGAGAAAGAACCAGAGTGATATATACATATATATATATAGAAAGAGAGAGAAAGAAAGAGAAGATACGAAGAGAAAGAGAAAAAAACGGCGCTATAATATCGGTAAAGGTATTAAAAAGTATCCACGTTTTGTTTTAACGCCACATTTCATCCAAATAAATTATCATTTTATGATGGTAACGAATGAAAACTGTATTATGTCTGCGGTTACATGCATTGTGAGAGTGTGTGTATATTGTTGTTTGTTAATCTATGGTTTCTGTAAGTCGTGTAATAGTCATGGGCTCTGAAGATACTCCGCAGCAGAAGATACAGAAGCGTTGGTCGTATATTTTTAAGCAGTTTGTGTTAATTAAGTAAGGAAAAAAACAAATTGTGGGTGAAATATTGAAATGAAATACTTATTAAGACCCAGAATATTGAGCGAGAGTTTTCAAAAAAAAATTACCTACCTTATGATATAGTCTCATTAGGCTAGTACCTACCTATGGTCATAGATTTGCAAAAATTCGTCAAAACCAATCAATTATTTTTATTTTACAGACATACTCCAAACTCAGAAGTTTAGACATAGCTCCTAGACTACGAGTGGGCAATAAATTTGTTTTCAAGGCTTAACAGATAACATTTCCGACCAGGGAGCAAAAATTTTTTATAGGTAGCAAATGTCAATAGCAGGAACAAAACAAGTATTTGCTCGTGCATTGAAAATGTTCGACTCCTCCTTCCAACCAATCAGACGCCTTCCCTAATCACGCATGCGATGTATTGCCAAAAATAGCATTCGCAGCTTAAGTGCAAGGTGAGCAACCTTAACTCATACGATTTACAATACTCGCCTGCAGACTTATCGAGAAATGCTCACTTTGCACTCTCACAGAGAAATATACTGTTGTTTTATTTGAAGATAAAATTGTTTTTCGATTGCATGGGAATTGGGTACGTAGCTATTTTATGCAACATCTGAAGCATATATTTTAGGTTGAGTGGTTTTGCAATTAACGGTCTAACCAAGTATGAATTTCTCGATGACGTAAAAGAGAACCGATGAAACATATACCCCGCCATTTTAGGTTGAGAATGTAATAGCAGCAAGTCTTAAACTAACAATCTTCTGTATGTAGAGACAAGCACCCAACCCCTATGTCACGCAGACCCCACGATGTAGTCATATAATACCTGCATAGAATTGGTAAGTCTCTCCGGAAGAAACTAAATAGCTTTGAAGAATCTGTCAACTTTGTGCTAACACAAAGGTTGCTTATCTTACAATAAATGTGAATTAGGTTAGGGGCAATGGTTCTGGGTTGACACATTTGCACAATTATTGGTTAGTTAATCGTGACATATTTAAGCTTGTTTTAAAGTTTGAACTTTCACGTGTAAAGTAAGACCGAAACAAAACCTATTCACGTGAGTTTTCTCAGTATATGACAAAAAAAGCAAGATAATTTTTTATGTCAACCTAGAAACATGCTGTTCCATGGTCGGCAAGTTTTGTGTAGCGTGTGTAGCAATCGCTACACAAGAGAAATTCCCAAGAAGCTTTTGCTACACATGGGAAATAATTACGTTTACACACAATTACTCTTCATTCTGTGCAAAATTTGCACCAAAATTTTTTTTTTTTTTGCTACACATGGGAAAATGAAAAGTTGCCAGCCCTGTGCTATTCTAGGTTAACTCAGTAGAATAATTATGTTCTAGGTTGACATATGTTGGAAAATATTGAAAAGATAAAATAATGTCACAACCTCTCTCTCAATACCAAATTGACAGCTTTGTTCTTTTGGTAGGCTGCATAAAGCTTACAAGTAGTTTTTTGCTTATAGCCAGATTTTTTTCCATCTAAAAATAAAATTTAGGAAGTGAAATTGAGTGTGTAAACCTAAAACAACAGTTCTGCGTCAACTAAGAACACAACCACTGTCTTCTTTCTTGAAGCAAAATAGGCAGTTATTCTTCACTGCTTCTACAAATACACTACGCCATTGAATTTTTCATGGAAAGAGCGTTACCAGTATGTAAGTACCACATTTGCTTACTGTAGGACGCCGCAGTGTGCGCATGCATATAACCCTAACAGACCTCGTGTGTGTGTGAGTCTCACTCAGTGTTAAAATTAGACTAGTATTGGTGAACCACTAACCCATGTATCAAAAAGTGTGTTTGTCCTACATGATGTAGGGACAGGCCACACAACCTACCAGCGAGTGTTGTAATACACCCGTCACCACTGGTAGGAAGTTGCCACACTAACATTTCCAATAAATTGCAGAATTCAGACAAAAAATATTGAAACTTCATGAAAAAAGGAATGACTGAATGAAAACACATTTTTATAATTTTTGTTAAGACAATCAGTATAATGTTGCCAAATTGTATTACAAAAGAAAAGGCATCATATGATAAATATTAAGTTCAAATATTGTATCCATGGGGCAAGTCCATGGTGAAAAAGATATAATGGGGGTCAACTTACAACCATTGGCCCTCTTCTAATGTAGGCTGCTGATTTTTGTTTGTTTGAATGATGTTTTTAGTTCCAGTGAACATTAGCTCTGTTTGATAGGACTAGACCAACTTACACCAACCTACATTAGGAGATTCCACAAATGTTGGAATGTTATATGAATTTGCGCCAAGTTTGCCCATTGACAACATTTTTTATCAAGTTAGACTAACAATGAGCAAATTAAATTGAACTCATCTTCGGTGAGTACAACTTCAAATTAAACTTAGGTGTATATAAATTCACTCTCAAAGGCTTCATAATGATGTGATTTTGGGTATACCTGCGATTAAATTGGTTTTGGTTTTCAACAATGAATCGTTTCCTGACTTAAAAAAAAGTGTTGAGTTTTTGTAAACGACAGTAGGTACCTACATACTAGAAAAGATTGATTTTCGAATGTCCTGTGTGATTACGAAGAAGAATTCTAGAAAAAGTTCCATCTAGGTACTCCTTTTTAAAACTTCGAAATTCCCTCTCAACGCAGAGGAATGCCAAGAAAATATTATACGAGAAAGAAATTAATTTTCAAAAGATTTATCTTTCGTTTGACTTTCACACTGCAGTAAGTAATCTTTTTTTTTTACATTATCTCGAAATTAAAGATGAAGTTGAAAAAAAAAAACACGTATCTTAGCACCAATTTACGTTGTGAAAATGTTCACATAGTTCTCCCATCGTTGAGAATACAATCATAATTGTCACACGTTGATTATTTTTACGAGTTTCTCGTCCAAAACAGGACGAACGTGGCATTTTTACCACAAAAAAAAAAAAAAAAAAAAAAAAAAAACATGCTAAAACGACGCACAAATCGTTTGTTAATTGCCTATAAACTTGTATAACAGGTATAAAATTAACTAATGTAACCTACAGTGAGCGCCAGTTCTGGTTTTTTAGGTAAAATCGATTGTATCCTACGGTGAATATGAACAGCATTATGGCAATAAAATCGTCAATTTATGCCTCCGATGACACTGCACCATCAACTAAAATACTTTTCTACCGATAACAACTGCAGTTTTTAGGAAATAGCATCAATGCTCGAGATAATTGCTACTCTTTCTCCATCGAAATACGTTTTCCGTTGAAAAATAATCGATGTTGTGAATTTTTTGTATTTATCTCTCTTTCGACTCGGTTTTTATAATTATGTTCTTTCGAACACCGTCACACATTCTATAAACTGAAATAATTTGTTATTTAAACATAACTGAGGACCTATTTATGATCTATTCTGCAAATTTTAAATGTCGCAGTCACGGAAATAGCCGGTTATTTTAATCATTATAACAAAATACGATGGTTCGTTAGACGAACGAAAAAGTTGCAGGTTATGCACAGTTGTTCACCCATAATTATGATATAGTGTGAGGGGTGATTCAACCTGGTTATAAAGGCACTAAGCCATTTTCTAATCCAGTAGCCTGATAGTTCCTGATCAGAAGACTATCCGCGTTGAAAAAAATATTCAATTATGCAGCATGATTGCGGAATTTAAGTACACAAACTAACAAGCAATTTTAGTGCGATTTGAGGCATCAATGGCTACAAGATGTATGTTTTGTCGGATGAAAAGTTTTATTTAGGTATGTCTTTGCAGTATGTGATTCATAATACTATGCCACATTTGTACTCCAAACCTCGTACTTACCAAAAAAAACACATACATACCTAATATTATACTAGTGCTCATTCTCATTATGCTGCAGCAAAAACAAAACTTTGATGTGTAAACATCTTAGCACTTGGTCTATGGTAAGGGCTATAAATGAGAATTACAATTGTCACATTTGCGTAATTCGTATGTCTTATAATATCGTAACATTTGTTTATGTGTGTTAGTTGTGCATGTTCACAACCAAATACCTACATAACGAGAATTACGTTAAGATATTTTTATGTTTACACATCAATTCTTCATGAGTATAGCAGCAGAACTCACACTTTTTTTTCTTCTTTTTAAACCCCACACATTTTGTCGATAAAAATTAAACCTCAACTCAAATGAGATATGAATTGTGCTCACTCATCACATTCACTTTTAGCTTAATCTGTTGCATTTTTTGTATGGGCGAATAGGTTGGTACCATAATCTACGTTAGTATTTATCCTAATATCCAGCTTCCTGTATTTCAGTCAGTCGGCCTACAAGGTTATACTTGATGTTCTTTTCTATTATTTAAAAACGTAAAGAAACTGAATAAAACATACGCTCACAAGAGATGAAGTATCTACTGACCAGTCCTTGGTATAGGAACCCTTTAGTTTGTGGCTAATAAAGGCTCAACATAAAGTAAAGGCAGTGAAGATGCCATGTTGGCAAGGATGCCGCACTTTCATAAAGTCATGTTGGCAGCAGTGTTGAGGGAGCTGCGCCAATATTGAAATTACTCATTACAGAATGATATTTAATTGATTAAATTTAATGAATAATTAAAATAAGTACCATTTTATAATATTTCCTCTTTATTTCTAGTTAAATTTCAAGGAAATACATTGGAAAAACATACTGTGATTTTAAGGACTGAATAATATTCTTAGAAAACAATTCGAACTAATTTTTTTCTATTTTAGAAAGCTAAAAAAATGATTTTACATAGTTGTTCTTTAATTTCAATGGATTTTATCCTAAAATTTCTACAATTTCGGATTTTACATTTTTTTTTTTTCAAATGCATAAAAATTTCTATAAGCCATCTTTACTACCATTATGTGGCATCTTACCCATACCATCGGGTAAGATGGCCAAAATTAGAGTTTTTTCTTTTTTATTACTTGGTTATATTTAAATAAACATTTGATTGAATGGTTGTAAATGATGCAATTAGGCTTTGAATTACATATGTGTCGAATATGGTCTCTTTTCAGCTCTATCCAAATCGATTACAAGTATTCAAAAGGTTTGGCATCTTCGCCTCAATTACCTTACTCGAGAGTAATCATAAATGACCAAAATATTTGAACACAAACATAGTATAATCGACAATGGATCAATGGAGGTCAATAAGTTGGTAGCTCATCCCTACAATGAACATAAAAGCTGGCCAAAATTAATTCGTTCGTAAAAATTATTTCACAATATTATTCCCCTAAATTATTTTGCCAATATTTTCCCTTATATTCGACGTGCATGTGCTACTACTCAAACAGCCACACATAGATAATATGCAAAACAAAATGTTCGTTGCTTCTGCCAAAACAACAAATTCTACAGTGTTACCTATATGCCAGCAAAAATCCCAGGCTGACACAAGCCAAAGTGCCTCGAAGCAACGCCTTAAAACTTGTAATTCATATAATTATATTTATGGTTAGTGTCTTAAATGTAAGCTGAGAACTGATTCAGGGTTAAAAAAACAACAATATTGATTCAGAAATATTCAATCAGAGTATTTATCCAGCAGCTGTTGGTATTATATTATCCAGCAGTCTCGCAGGTAGTACATGAGGCTTCTGCGTTTTATAATTGTCAAAACAAGAAATTTCTTTAAAAGTAGAGACTTTTAGTGTTAAAAGATCAATGCCTGCCACCATAAGATAGGCTACAATCATAACCGGTACTAATATTGGTACCGGAGCAACAGTGTTGGCCCAAAGTGTAGGCAAAGAAACACGAGTCGTCCTACGCTCTACTACTTTTGAGGAATGACTAGTGGCGATTGGAAAAGAATTCTTAAATTCCAGGTACGAAAATTATGTGCTGTTCTGTGTTATACACAGCTGGAGGAGTAACGACTCATTACTCATTTTTGTCATTAGCCTCATACCTGTTCAACAAAATACACCTATATAATACGGGCCCTATCGTTTTTCGAAACTGTTTTATTCTTCTATTTTGTCGAATTTTGTCAGCTAATAAAAAAAAGATAAATGCAATTAGTGAAAAACACCGCACGTTCTTATCATTTCCTGTAAAATTTCACTTCAAAAAACAAGAAGAAGAAGAAGAAGAAGAAGAAGAAGAAGAAGAAGAAGAAGGAGAAGATGATGAAGAAGAAAAGGTATTCTTTTTCGGCACAGTCTACGATCTCGTGGGGGCTACTCATTCGAGTTTCGCTTATCATAGATCGATCTCTCCGTCATTGTTAACCATTTAGACTCCATAATCGATACTAATTTAGGTACCTATATAATATGTAGACTGTATATAAATTACTACATAGTCTATACTTAATTCGTTGTTGGTTTTATTTTTTTTCCATTTTTATTTTTTTTATTTTTTTATTTTTTTTTTTTAATCTTACCTGAGTTTCGGTGAGATGAAGGGAACTGGAGAATTCCGCGCGTTCGGCAATGCTAAGGTATTGTTTTTCTCGAAATTTCTTCTCCAAACTGAGCAGCTGTTGAGTGGTGAATGGTGTTCGTGGCTTTCGATTTGGTTTGTGTTTGCGTAAATTACATTTTAATTTTGGACCATCGCTATTATTTGAATCTGCAAGACGTAAAACAGAAGACCACAATAATTAATCATTAATTCAATTATTATTATTATTATTATTATTATTATATGCATATGGCGTGGATGTGTGTACGTAAATTTCGGCGAAACTACATAAATAATACCCACACATTTATCGTACAGGTACGAAGTATAGGCTATAATATCTCAGATCTAATGTTTTGTTTACACGTTGCGTTGTCAACATGTTGACACTTGCGTCAAACCGTACTGTAATTTTCGATATACGATTGACGTGAATAAGCGTGTCTCATATAACAGCACGATAATTATTCGATTAAATATTTGACAAATTTCACGATAGGTACGTATTGGTGGTAATTGTTTTCGAATCTTTCGTATGGCATATATATATATATGTATGTATATACAGGGTTTAAAGTGAAAATTGAACTTATGTAGCTATAAAAGGACGGCTATATTGGAAGAAGAGTAGATATTATGAATAGTGAAGAGTCGACGCAATAAGTGGTACCACACTATAATTGTCGAACTTATACCCTATAGTTGTACCCATCACAGAAGCTATAATGCGGACGGTGAGAAAACGTGTGCACCCATATTTACATACAAGTGCTTTGCTAATGAATTTAGGTGGTAACGTAGGTAATCGCTTAGTATTTGCACACAAATTTGAAACTAATTACATGGAATTTTAATTGTATACGTTCAGAATATTATGTAATCATCTTCTAGATAATAAGAGAGATGAAGCCGAACTAATGATTTTATTGTGTGTGTGTGTGTGTATATGTGTGTCCACCATTATACAGTCTGCTGCGTTGTTCTAAACGATCGTCATAGGAAATGTGCTTTTGTGCCAACATTTTTCAAGTAGTCAAAACACTTTGTCGTAATTCTTTCGATTGAAAGCCTCGATAAAGAGGTAGAATTACTTTAAGTAACTATACTTTTTCTCTGTCTCCGTGAGTCTTTTTTTTTTTTTCACTTTTTTCTGAAAAATTAATTGGCGACTACATACCACAACTACTCTTCGAAGGTATTCAGTAATTCAGGCAATGCAAAAAGTGTGGCTAATTGCTGCACTGACGTCATCTTCGGCATTTAGAGTCACTTATTTTGTTACTTCGATGCCTGGATGGTATGTACGAAATTTGCACACAATGAGTAGTTTAGGGTAATTAAGTTCTGCCAAAAAATAATGTAAATTTATGACAAGGTTAACAGAGAAAATTAAAATAAAAGAAAAGACACACACACACACACACACACACACACGCAAAAACAATGTAACACGAATCAATTTTGCGGACTTGCGAAACTGAAAGTTTCAATTGTTAAGGTAGATATCTACTTCAAATAATAAGACAAAAAAAAAATGTTAATCGAATTCATTCGTTTTAGAATATTTTTTAGTTTGAAAATGGAAAACGAAAATCAAGTTTAATTTCTGCAGCATTATATCAAATGGGCCAATTTCAGTTTCTAGAAACCTTCTTTTAATTATATGAGCATTAATTAAGTATTTTTACTCTTCAGTTGAGGATGGGAGCCTGAAAAGGTTTTGGAGGAAAAAGAATTTTATCGTCAAGTACGGCGAGTAGATACGTTAATAGAATGAGTTTACCAGAAAGTACAATTTATTTTTTTTTGACATTTAGGCAGATCTATTTATTTTGCGATTGCTAATTTCGTCATTTAACTACATTTTTTGAGAAAAAATTATAAATTTACTGCATCCTTCAGCCTCAATTTTTCATGAAGAAAAAACTTTTCGTGCTGAATCTGTTAAAAATATGAATACTAATCGTTATTTATAATACAAGTGCTAAAAGTAGGTGATTTTGAAACTGGTATTGATTATCTATTTTGTACGAGTGTTATACACTATCTTTTGCAGCAGCTCCCATTAAAAAATTAAAACAAAATAAAAAAGCAAAACATATTTTTTTAGAACCAAATAAGAATGAATAATTTTACTTATTTAATCAAAAAATCTCCGCACCCCTCTCACCATCCAACAATAGAAAATATGACGAAAAATAATTTACTTACTTACCTACCTAATAATACCTATTACTTTAGAAAAAAAATAAAAATAAAATAAGGGAGTGAGCCGTGCCAAAAATTCAACTCAAAAATGCGCATGCGCGTATTTAACTTTTTGGGAGATTGGAGGTTAGGGGATGCTACGATTTTTTGGCAACAAAAAATTAAAATTCACTATTTTTAAGGGGGTTGGGGTGTTGCAAATAGTAGTGTGTTACTCGCGTGCAAAGTTGGTGATTGGTACTCGTGTTATTTGCTACAAGAGCCGAAGGCGAGGGCTGTAAAATTCTTACTCGTATCAAAATCAACTACTTTTCGCACTTGTATCACAAATAACTATTTCGGTTGGATGTTGCAACAGATAATAAATGATTATGAAGACCAATATCCTATAGCATTCAACAAGTAGCCAACATACCAATTAATTCGAGTGACAGCCTAATCTACACGATGGAAATATATTTGCATCGTTTGAAAACAGCTCGTCCGCATAAATACGTATTTTCGTTTAGAATCTTGCATACCTAAGCTTGTAATTGAGATTTGTTTAATCTTTCAGTTGCTGTCTAACGACCAAAACACGAAGCCGCTGTGCATTAGCCACACAGTTCTAATGAAAATGTCATTTTTACAGTAACAACGCTAATTTCGTTGCAAAAAAATATCTACCATCGTAAAGTGACGATTTTATAACATCGAATTTTGTGCATTTCAACGAACGACCATAGGGGAAGAAAAACAACAACCAAAGATCTATCCAACAAAAGCTCGTTTAAACTGTCACCCAAATGAAAATGCAGATTTTAATAAAAATTAAAATACTGCAACAACGTCTTCCGCATGGTTTTGGCGTATTTCGTGGATTGCAAAATCAACAACTCATAGCGGCTGAAAAATGTGTGTAGTCTACACAATCGATTTATTTACAAACGAATAGGACTAGGCGTCAACTGCCAAAAATATATTTTAAAATATCGGCTTCGTCGACCAAAAGTGGGTATAGGAAAAAAACTTGCGCAATAATTAGCCACTATCAATTTTTAATGTTCGACAAAAATTTGTATGCCCATGCTGCGTATTTTATCATGACTGTACCTATATAGCTTAATGTATGCATAAAATTTTATAGTTAATTATCTTACGAACGTGTAGATTATGATGACAGGTAATTTTAAATTGGTGAAAATTTATACTCGTCTACAATATTTTATAGTCAAATCGAATGCAGAACGTTACGAAGGATGCAAAAAAGATGAAAAAAACGTGTTTCTTTATAAATTAAATTCAGTGTAGGCAAGTGCAGAAGGATAAAAAAAAAAATGGATAAAATTTAATAGTCTACGTAAATAATTTCACTTGTTATTAAATTGTTGGTGAAAACCGAGCACCTACATACCTACATGGGTAATAACGAATTTAACGAATTAATTTCGATATTATTTTGTTAGTTATTCCGTACGTAATTAGCTAACGTTTATCAACGTTTAATAATTGAAGAAACAGAAAAAGAAAACAACATAAAAGTAGCGATGGAAAATTAATTTTGATAAACGAGTTTTGAAAGGTATAGTGGATACAGTGTACAATAATATGTTCGTTTATCTGATCATGAATGCTTCCATTTGGGACTGCAGCATATAGGTGGTATATAAGCAGGCGTGGCTGGAAATGTTCTTTTGAATTTCTATATTATACGATTACCAACGACAAATAGGCTTGGCTAATCTAATCTAAACGATATCGTGAAAATTATATCTACACCCGGAAATATACGAGAAGACGATTCAAACCTTTTGATAACATAATTTACGCAACACTAATATACCATGTGTAACAATCGAAAAGAGTTAAAGCGAAACCATTAAATAGAAAAGGCAATCAAAAATCCATAAAATGAAGATCTTGCTTTGATACACCCAGTGATCTGAACCGACAAAGTTACAAAAATTATATGTACGATAGGGTGAACCGGTACACACACAATGGCACTTAGATCACTTTTTGCCCAACAATATCGGCTAAAATCATTAATTACTAATTTTTCTTGAACTTACTGCTAGACGAATCATTTGGGCACATTCCATGAAAATTTCAAATATTTCGGAATAATTAGTATATTCATGTACAAGCTTTTAAAAACCAAAACTACTGTTTTGTGCCATTGCATACCAAAGCTAGTACACAATGACTTTTTCTTTTTTTTTCTTTTTTTTTTTCAGCGGATACACTGAGAGAAAACTTAATTTGGAGCAGGGTTATGCCTGCTTAGTTGTACCAAATTAATAGCCAAAGGAAAACCAGCCTTTTGAATACCACCTTCACCACTCTAAGCATATTCATACAGCATCTTTCATTGAGGCTTCTGCGAAATAACCATCAAGGCGGGTATAATATTGGTATCATTTTACCATTCTGCATTATCTGTGGGTAACATGATGATATGGCTCTCATTTTGTGAGGCATTCTTCGGCCGGTATTACACTTTCAAATCTTATTGAAAATTTTACGATCTTTGGTTGCGGCTTTTAATGTGATGGCAAGATACCAACATAGAATAGAAAAGAGTTATACCATATCTTCGTATTTTTTTTTTTTTTTTTTTTTTGATATATGGTACACGGTTATGAACAGACCTTGTACATATTGAGACTATAGAATGATACGGTATAGCCTTTGACTATACATATGGTACTGGACCAGTAAATAACGATGATTTCTGGTTAGACATGCTGGCGCTAAATGGATAACCATTATGTACATTTTGATGTACTTTATATTACGTTTACGTATACATACTATTTTTGTGAATTTAAGGGATGAGTTTATCAAATATATTTTAAATTTGTGAATTCAAGAAAAATGTCAAAAGTACGCAGAAGGTACGCTAGGGTTGCCTACTATTTTTGCGAGAATATCTGGACATTAAAAAGGTCATTGGTCTTATAGAGTGTTACTAGTCCAGTACTATGTATGTCAAAGGGTATGGAAAAAAAATACAGATGTATAATTATGTGCCGTGAGTTATCTTTCTCATTGTCTTTCTGGGAATCTTTCATATAATAATTCATACAGGTAAGACTTTACATTAGTGCTCGAAAATAAATTACTATAAACTTTTGATTTTGTGTGGCTTTGTGTGCAGTCTGAAGTTTTCAGGTACTTGACTAAATTCAAAGAATCAGTTTTTTTTAAATTAAAATTTTTTTACCTCATTAGAAACAAGAAGATGTGCTCTCTTCAGTGGTGTAACAATCATCAACAAATATTAAAAATTATTGAAATTATGAACAAATGAAATTTTTTTGGCTGGTAATTTGACTTTAAAAGTCACTTACTCTCTTATAACATGAAAATGAAGCTTGAATGTCGTAAGTGAGTAGTTTCATGAATACAACGGAAAAATTTTTACAAACTGTAGGAATTTCAATAGGTACAGGGTTTCAGGTAATTTGACTGTGCCATTGCATACCGTGTGTCACAGATACACGCTAATTCTGGTCAATATTAGGCAAATGAATTTTAATTTTATCAATGGCTGGTTGTAAGTTTGAAATATAGCTTTGGTGTGGTCACTCTATCATTACATTTGAAGAAACTCAGTTTTATGAAAATCATGGTAAAGTCTGTAAAATTCAAATGAAATGAGTAAATATTTGATTCTAAGATAAGTACATGCTAATGAGAGTTGCCAATAGATAAAAATGATGTAAAACTTCATTCTCAGATTTTCATTGACTGGAAGTATTGAAAAAATTTTGAAAAGAAGTTCGTTCCTCAAATTGTAGACTAGGTCAACTGCTTTAAGAAAATGAATTAAAACCTTTTTTTAGTATTTCTGAACACAACTTATAAACCTAATCAACAATGAACACAGGTACAAAACTGGCTGATGGAGAGAATATTAGGATGTATTGTAATGTGCAAAAGTCAACTAGAAACACATATTAAAGGAGAGCAACAAGTCAAAAGCAAAATCAAAGAGAGTGGGTTTGTCTGGACATACACTTTATTTTAAAAGCCAGATAATCAAATTAAATTAGATCTAGCGCACTCATATTTATCTCACACACACACTTATACTTGAAGAGACTTAGGAAGGAAATTAATACATTTTAAAGAACATAATTATTATATTAGAAAAATACAAATGGACAGGAACTGAGCTCATTTTGGATATATTTATCATAATAATCAAAAGAAAAAAGGTATTAATTTATGTTCAAAGGAAAGAAAATAATAATCTTTAATCGTGCACAAGAATAGGTAGAAAAACAAAGGTTCCAACATGCTATTTGATGCAATAACTACGAAATTGACCACAGTTAACAAAGGAACTTTCAAAAGAACAGGAAAAACAAATTTAATGACTTCATTTTGAAGTTAATCAAGAATAGAAAACAAAATGAAAAAGAGCCATGTTGAAGACAATGATATTTAAAAGGAGAGTGACAAAAGATGAATTTAAAAGTCGAGAGTTTAAGGGAAGACGAAAAGATGGTGATCAAGTTAGTAGATAGCCAGCAGTAGGTATCTCCGTTTTTCTAACATGAGTGTAGGAAAGCCAGAAATAAATAAAGACAAAAAAAAAAAAATAAAAGATAAAATAATGGAAATATGCCCCACACACTACAGTACTTGGAAAGGTTCCAACCTTCAAATCCTAAAAATTTAGAAATTTTAACCATAATTAAATTTTTGTTATCAAGTTTCTTTTAATAGTTTAATTTGTGATACTAAACTATATTAGGTAATTCTTCTCATGAAGTAAAACTCGAAGAATTATTTTCTTTTATAATCTCTTTCAAATCATTCAAGGATTCGTGGAGTATGTTCTTTTTTCTTTTAAAACAGAGGTCAAAAAATAAGCTCAAAAATTTATATTTCTGAATTAGTGATTGGTCTCCTTTCTGTATAATGAATTTTTCTTAGCACTGAATCAAAATCATGTTCTCCAAATTTTTTCAAAATGTTTCCCGTTTAAACTTCGCTTATGTAGGCCGAAACTTGTTCAGCTTTTTATAGACTCTGTTATTTTTTTAAATAGGTCAATATGGTAGTACTGGACTCGAATAATCCTAAAAATTACATTTTAATTATGTAATGAAAGTTCTCTGAAGAAGTAGGTCTACCTATGAATATTCAGTTTTCTAAAACATTTGGTTATGGCCAAGAAAAAAACAGATATTTTCTTCACAGCAGCATAGAATTATTTTGTAGAAACGCAATTCAAACATTAAAATATAAACAAACTGAATATTTTTAATGATGTTTTGTACTACGCAAAGTTCAAATTATTTATTTCAGTTTTTGTTTTTTTTTTAATATTTTTTAGCTTTTTTATTAATTTTTAATAGACATTGGTTGGTTTGAAGATTCTTTTTCGCATCATTAACGAATAAGGTGTACTTAAAAAAACGATAAAATGAGAATTCGTGAGTAAATATTCGTGAGTAAATAATAATATCAATACCAAATATTTTAAATTGAAAAATTTTTGAAACAAAATATGAAGAAAATTCAATTACAAAGATACAATATTTTGATTCATTCATAATAGCTATACCTGCTGATAAAATCAAGAACCAATAAGGCTCTATGGGATCGGTTTTTAGAATAGAAGAATGGGTACCTGAATAATTGAAATTTATATCGATCGACGTAAATCCATAATTTTTCATTTATTTTTATTAGAAGATTGTAAATCAACGAAATGAATCGAAATTATTTCCTTGAATAACGATGCTACAAACAAACGTACGGTACTCTATAATCTCGACATGTATATCACTTAATATGTTGGCATTTTCATAAATTTTGAGAGCTTTATAATTGATCGTCTTTATCAACAAGCTATAAACTAATACTTACTTAATAAAGATTACCTAATTAAAATTTTCGTTCAATTTTAATAACAGCTCAGACACGTATATGAATATAATATAATAGGAACACTACCAAAATTGTAGATATATTTCTTCTGAATAAATTGACCATAAAATAGGCTAAATTTCTTCATTCATGAACAATACCTACCTATCCATATCGTTTAAATTGTCTTTCAATTACCCACGTAAATGGTAACTTATCTCCGTTTATATAATCACTGCTGTTGATAAAAAAAAAAGAAAGAAAAAACATTCTCCGTGATATGATTAAAAATCTCGCTTCAACCCGTTAATTAGTTATTCGTCGAAAAAAAAAAAAAAGTTAATTAATTATTTAATTATTGATCCCATTTTACAACGCATTTAGTTAAAAATATATTTTTAATTTTTAGGAGTGTGTATGAATGTACACCTATCTATACGCATGTGAGTTACTCGTATGTCTGTGTAAATGATTTGTGGTACGGTACCTAAGGTTAATTACTGTTTATAATTTTAAAACGATAGGTACGCCATATGTATGTTTTAATTTAAATTATAATTCAGTTGATGGGTATTATTGCTGGTATATTCGAAAAATGGACTTAATTTACGGATTGTTTGAAATCTTACTCGAACTTGATAGGTGCTCGAGTAGCTATAGTCAAGTCTATAATGATACAATAGTGTCTTTATCTATGGCTGTAGGGTAGATGCGCCAGTTTGTAACAGCCTAAGAGAAATGTTGAGTTTTGAAGTGGCATAATTCAGTGTGGAATGAAGGTAATTGTTATGTGAATGCTTCATTACATGAACTATAGTCTCCAGATTAATATTTATTTTTTAAATTTTTATTATGTTACTCCGAATATTAATTGTTTATTACTTTTACGTAAAAATACCATTTCCCTCAGTATGCAACACTACTATTAATAATATAAGGACAAAATTATGATAATTTTAAATCACAGTTATACTTCTATCAGATTAACTATAAATTACCGAACATTTGTTGACATCAAAGGAAAATGTATATACAAGCTCTACGATGCAAAGTGGTTAGCTGGAATCGAAAACTAAATGAACAACAGAAAGAAAAAAAAAAGTAAACGAAAGAGGATTATCATACATTTTTACAATATGGTTGCAAACTTATTTTCGAGATCCGTGACCTATAGGTAGGTATATACCGTTTATATTTCACATTATTTTCAAACGATATTGTGATTCGTCCGTTGATCAGATATGGATTTTTTTATTCCTGCAGTTTGTTTCGAAGATTAGTAATCGAGGCTCCACTTTGTGATTATACCTAAAATGAGCCATCGTATTGATTAATTTCATCTATTTTAGAAGTCGTGTACCAACGCTAACTTAATTTTTTGCCAAATGAATGAGACACTACGTGCGCGCGCGGTTCATTGATGATTACTCACTTAATTCTCAGAAATATTTTTGTGCAAAACGATTATAAAATATGCATAAACTCATTCAATTTTTAAAGTTTTCAACCAAATTTTTGGCACAAAAAAGATGTAATTAAAACCCTAATTGGTCCTGGTAAAATTCGAGGAATACTTTGTCCATTTTAACGAAGAAAACCTTGGTCAAATATTATTACAAAAAGTCAGCTAATTGGATTCATGAAATATGTTCGGTTGTTTTACGTCACAGCCACATATCAGCTGTTTGCACCTATATCTACTCATTAACTAACGTACGTTATTGCTAAATACGTAGGTAGACAATTACAGTCGTTCAATCTGATACAAAACTAAGACCAACGGCCATAAAAAAATCCCATTAGGCCAAGATTTCGATAATAGCCGCACTGAATCTACAATGTAACGTCATTTCAAAACAGAGGCACTCTCGGATCATTTTTCATTTCGTCGATATGGAGTTCACGTATTTTTTTAACCTTATTCATTTATCGTAGACAAAATATCTTCAGATAAATTTCATTAGGTTCGTTTTTAAATGAAATCCGAATTTTTAATTCGACGCCCCAGCATCATTTTAAAGTCGTGTCGGCGATTTCAATCGCTAAATCTGTACCATAAAAAAAAATAAGAAAAAGGCAATAAAAGTTTAACGCCTATTTCAAATCTTTACTCCCGTTAATCAGAATTCGATTCTTCTTTTATTTTCTCTGGGTTATTGATTCCTGTTTTTATGAAATTCGAAAATTTTCGTTGATTTCTTTGATTTTTTTTTTTTTCTTCTTATATTCGTAGTTCGGCTTTTTGTCTATTAATGACTTTTGGCTGCATATGAAATTCATTGGACTCGTTTTTTTGCTCCATCAAATCGATTAGCGTCAACGATTTAAAGTAGAAAACTTTATCTACCGTACCTACAGATTCGATTGGATTCTTTCATTTGCAGCCGAAATTTCTTCAAAATTAATCAATAAATTTATTTTGTTTTCAATACGATACAAAGTATACCTACAGGGTGTTTATTTCGTCGTCTTGGAAATCTTGACCTGTATACAACAGCTGATTGGGAATAGGTTTAGTAAAAATGCATTTATGGATAATTCTCTAAGTTGTAGATTGCTGTAGCAGTTGGTGATAATTGATGAATTACGAAGTTTTGCGATAGTTGTCAATTCAATTTACGACGTTTAATTTCACCAGAGAATTTCATGCGACAAATCTATAATTAGTTTCTCTTTCTTCGTTCTAATAATACTGTCAGACGAAATTCAGGGTAAAAAATGTCGAATATCAAAAATGTCCGTAATTTTATTCAAATTAATAAAACCCACCCTTATTGTACTTCTTTATCTGATTGGTATAATAGGTATACATTCGTATATTGATCATAATTATAGTAGGTGGAACTAAAATTCTATAGTTTTAATATTTTACCAAGATCAAAGTAAATATTCCCCCTGAAAATATTTTAGTGTCAGCCCCCTGGGCGGGGGCGAATTTATAGGCTTAAAGTTGCGGCCAAGAAATAGGTTAGTTTATTCGCAATTTATTATAGAAATCATTAACAGTCCAACGTTGTCAGCCTTCTGGCTTTGTGATTATAGTTACTACCGGTAAATTCCACCGTTGAAAAGATTTCGTACAGTTTGGGGGCAAGCTGCCCCCTGTGTTCTCATGTAAATGGAATCAGCATTATACACTGAACGCAGCGGTGTCGAAGGCGATATCACTTGGGTCGGTTGTCTTGGAAAAACCTCAAAAGTGAACCTTAAAGTCTACCAAATGAAAAATTCATGAGTCTCCAAATTTGTGAGCACCTCACTGGGGCAGTTTTCTGATGGACTAGACTAACATTCGATGCTCAAATTGACAATTTATCATCCATAAAAATCACATAAAGTCTGAAAATTGATTAGAAAGTTTATCGATATAGACATAGGCGGGTTCGTTAAAATGGTCAATTTTGATATCTGAAAGCGATAACTTCCTGCCCCCTCAATGTAAACCGTAGGCAACTCACGTCCAAAAATGGGCCGCACATTTCAGTGTTGAACTGTTTTCTGTAATTGGAACAACTGACAGAGATGACGGAATAAGTACTTATCGTCAAGACCTTTGAGACGGAGGGGGAAAGGGTACCAAAGGTACCGGGCCCCGACATCTTTAGGGGCCCCGGAATGGCCTTAATTTAGACATAAATTATAATTTTTAAGAATAAACGGTGAAAAAGGGCGTCAGGACCGATCCATGATGAGGTTTTTGGGCGTAAATTTTCCGAAGGTTTGAAGAAAAAAAACCACTATAATACATGTTTTAGAACCCAAAACGTATCTAAAACATTTATTTCGTGAGAAGAGCGAGTGAAATTGTTTTTTGAATTTACAACCCCTTTCAAAAGACAAATCCTGCAGCTGGAGCTAAGAGGGACCTCTCAGTTTATTTCTCCTGGGTCCGAAATTTCTCTCCGAGGCGCTGCTTATCGTTCGATTATGATTTAAGTATATACCTAAATTGTTTTTATACCCACAAAAATTAACGAACTTCGTCTTTTTTCAAACGCTTTCACACGAGAATCCAAAACACTGTACTAAACCATTATACAACTGCTCCAATTAAAACCTTTTTCGCCAGTATTTTTAACGATTTTGTCCGGCAGATGCACCGGATAATTTGTTCCATCAGAGGTGCAAAACAACAACAAAAATACTAATCTGCATCCACCGTATATGTACGCAGGTACGTGAGTTTTGCGAAATTTTCGTTAATAATTTTCGATAATAACCGTCTATACGTAGTATTATATTTATATTTTGCTGGCTAAATTCCGCCGTACATTACGACGATAACGAGACAATAGAGCTGATTGTAATTTTGTTGGTTTTTGGCACGGGTTTTAGGTAGACGTAATATCACAGCGGCCGATTAAGAAGAGTTAACGCTCGTTTTAGATGCAATTTATCTTAAACTGTCACTGCTTAATTGGAGTTCCTTTCGGTATCTGTACTTCTTTTCTCTCACTCACTCGCTCACTCGCTCTCTCTCTCTCTCTCTTTCTAATTCCCTCTCGCTGCTTCTTACTCTTTCTGTTTTATATTTGAACTGCCTTCTCTTTTCTAATACCTCATCGTATAATACGTGTCTCTGTTTCTCAATCTGCGTCTGTCTCTTCCGCTCTCTTTCTCTCAATCGTATTTCGGTAGATACGTACACTTCTGAATACCACTATACGTACTAATTTTCCATAAATATACTTCGAAGAAAGGCAAAAAAAAAAAAAGAAAAAAAAAAGGACTTAGTAAACAGTTGAAACTGTTTGTCATTAATGGTATGTTGCCTTCGTAAGTTAGTATTAGTCCTTAAAAAACGTTTCGACGTCAGTGTGTGCGTGCTTTTGCGACTCTAATTGGCTGAAACACGAATGTTCCAATTACGCAATTAATTGTTTGAACATTTTTTTAAAACCGTTTATACAAAATTATACCATTTGATCTGACATCCTAACTATTTTGGGGTACTTAAATAATTCGTACGTAGCGTATGGTTTCCACATTCAATATGCACTCTGCGCATACTTCTACGAATACTCGCACGCAGATACGATGCTATACAGAACGAAAACTGGTAACACTGCCGAAATGTTTTCTAAATTTCAAAACAAAAAGAATGTCTTATCAACGTTACGTATACCAAATGACAGCAAAATGTTGTCAACCAAAAAATTTCCGAAATAAAATTTGGCTACGATTGCATATACAGGCTGAGAGTTATTCATTAATCACCAACGAGTACAATTGTATGGACATCGAGGTCGTCTAAATTTGAGCACAAAAATATTTTCAGTATTTACGAAGAGCAGTAGCCCAGATCTATGACCTATGTATGACGAAATCGATATAAATATTCGTGTAAGTAGGTATCGATCCAATAAGTATAGGCTGGACTAAAGCACCAAAGTGAAGAAATGCGTGCTTGTTGATGGATATGAACATCTTTGACCTATATCATTATCATCAACTGACTAAATAAAATACCCGAAATAAGGAAAGTTTAAAGAAAAAAGTAGAGTGTAAAATTAGGTAGCCAACAATATGTAGAATAAAAGTAAAAATGTATCAAGCCAGGTTGAGCAGGCCTATGCGTGTACATCCTACATTAATTTATGAAAGACGTATACAATACTATGAGTTTTTGAGATAACTTATTGTTGTACTCAGATATACTTAGGTCCCAATAAAAATATTGGCTACGAAAGTGACCAATTAATTTTCTCTTCAAACGCAGCTGAGTTTTTTGCAGAATTAATTTCACTTGAGTCGCGCCAGTTCCTTTTTTTCTCTTTAAGAAATGAACGAAACATATATCAGCCAATGCGAGACTAAGGCCTAAACTGAAAAGGAAAATCTGACATTGAAAAGAATAATAATTTTTGGGGGCCTAGAAACTCACGAATTTTAAAGTGAAAAATGTCGAACTGCTACATTTTATGTAATTCTTCTCCTGTGAATAACATTCCGTATAATTATGGCTGAATGTCTCTGAATTTTTTATTTGAACATACCTATGCTATAAAAATTAAGAAAGTTAAAAGATGACGTAAAATTCAGTAAAATCTATGGTTTTTTTTTCGTACCATACGCATTTTTTATATAGTTACCAACGCCGAAAGTTAGGATTTCAGTGAAGTTATTAATTCGTAATATATACATCCTATATTAACATAATCAAATAATTTCTTATGAAATTATTTTGTTCGGGCTTAAAGAGAGGATGTTTTCATGAATCATCCTAATCTTTTTCAAACTTGCATGTCCATTAAAGATAATGCACCATTTTCAAATAGATCTATCGATTCGTTATATAAATTTAATATTAAAATAATTTTCAATTTTTTCAGGTGAATGTGTAAGTTTTTAGTTCATTAATTTTTTTTATGAGCATTTATAGCACCCAGAAGGATATGGTAGCATTAAGTCCGAACCTACTAAATAATCGATTTCGAAAATTTGAACCCAACTTTGAAGCCTAAACGATAAAATTATTCGATTGTTCCATAGATGATCACTATTCCGATTAGCTTTGACAAATTTAAGTTTCATGCATGTCTTGCTGAAGACGAAAGTTGTAAGTAGTACAAATTTCAACACAGCATAATAATCACGTATGTAAGTACCCTGTGAGTGATAAATACAAACTTACTTAATAAAGTATGCGGATAATAGCATGGGTAATTTATCTTTACGCTCAAAAATATAACGGGTTAAATTAATTGTTGCATTAATGATGATTTGGAATGGTTATATTATTCTATAGCTGGCTGGGTGTATTAAGGTAGGTTAAGATAACTTAGTATCGTTCGTCCATTTGACGTCGTCAGATGACAAACACACGTAAATAATTACAATGTATAAGAATCGAGTAATAGTTTATGATTGTATTTTTACAGATAAATACCTACCAAAATTATTCTTTAGTTGTCAACGTCAGAATATTAACATTTTTCGACTATATGTTTTAACCCTTTGTGTTATTTCTTTTAATTATGAAAATTAGTGGGATACTATTCGAAGATATGAAATTCGTGCAACCCACATTTTTAAGTTGTGAAATAAAACAAGGGCAAATTATTCACCAATTATTCGTATCCACCCATTATGTTTCAGACCATAAACTAATTGAAATATCCGTCCCCTTTAATGACGCAGGCTTTCTTAACAAATGAGAATTTTTTGGCATACTCTTCGCTAGAACTTCGAGAAATGTGCGCAAACAAATCAGTTTTTTTATGATTCGGGTAAATATAACATTTTTGCTGGTCATCTGCGGCAGATAAATAAAATATGTTCGGTAGTTTTGATTGGTTTGCATTCAAAATGAACATGCTTCGAAGAAATGATGAAATGAAAGGAGAGAAAATGAAAACGTGGTTAACTCATAGAAAATAAATTCTCCATTTCCACGGCTTTCATAGACGAATCTTATTTTGGGGTTTAAGAATTTGTGTTCTGCTTCCACAGTGAAAGAGAAATGTCGGAGAATTGAAACTCTTTGATTTCCTAACGGTTAACAGTTCTTTTTTTCTCATCGTTTCCTTTTTATGAAGGTATTTTTATATATAGTTTCCACTTAAAACATTTTGAAATCCATATTATTATTTTAGTTTTTCAAACGTAAATAATACATTTTTTACCAATTTTATTAGAGATTTCGGATGAAATTTGCAAAATCTGATTGAACCTAATAAAATATTAGCCTACATGAACTCAAGCAATGCGTACGAAAGAAATAAAACAGTTCGTAACAACTGCATTTTTGCTATTCGTATGGCTGTGAAATTCTTTTACCAGAACTTTCTAATTGCATTTTGCAAAAATCTTTTAGAGTTACTTATTGAAGTAAATTAAATTAAAAAGGCTGAATGGAATTTTGAATAACTTATGCCTTGTTCTTCAAATTCGATTGGAAATAAGTAAACTTTTATTGTGTTATTTTAATTAGGCCTAAACATATTTTTATTCGTTCAGCATCTACAATTTATATTGCTGAAAGAAATTAAGGAGCTGACGCAATTCAAAAAAACTAAATTAATTGTTAACAAATCGCTATAATATCTCAACATATAAATTATGTTGAAGTGTATATTTTCCACAATCGTACTTATTGATTAATTTATAGAAAATTTCATCATAAAATACTCTCTCGAGTTAAATGGCTGGTAGCTGTCGGTTTTGAAGGGGAGATGTCCTTTTTTCCAAAACGATCTTGAGGTATACATGTTAACCTCCGTATGAAACATTACCTGATTTTGTTCAGTCAAATGAGAACAAAAAATACTATTATTTGCCCAAATTAGGATAGTTTGGATTTGTTCACTAATGGGTCGTTCAAGCGTCTAAAATAACGTACTTAAAGTCACATTCGCCCGCAGTGAGCATTCACAACTATGGGGGATAAACCAAAACATGTTTCTCCGTTTATCTCGACAAATATTTATTTTTTCGGAAAAGTAGTAATGCATGAAAATATTTGGCAAAAATTTTCTTACAAAAAATGACATATTCATTGTAGTTGTTTTACATCCCCCTCCCCTTCCAAATGAGCGCGAAAGATGGTATCTTTTCATCAAGCACTGAAAGGACGAGTACACTTGCTACATTGGTGCAATAATTTTAACTCATAGTCAGACAATACGCACGATACATTCATTTTTGCACTGGCGTTAAAATAGGGAATAAGATGTTCTAATGCCATCAGTTTTCCTTTTTTTTTGTTTCGTTTCACCAGCTGAAATGAAACGTGAGGAAAAAAAGAGGAATACGTGAGAATTTTTCTTCAGGTTTTAAGTTTCCTTAAATCCTGGATGGGCTTCTTATTTTATCTCGGATCGTAAAGCAAAATACCTCAGCTATTCACCCCTATCGTCGGATCCAGAAAAAATTATCTACAGAAAATTTTTTAAATAGTCATCTTTTTTGTTATTTCACTGTTTGCAATTTCAGCCAGTGAATGAAAACAAACTGGCCAACTTGCTCCCTAACTCCCCATTTTGACGCACACGCATACATGAACGCACTGTGAGTATTATGTCATTATATGTTGAAGATATTATGTTAGTACAACAACTGTAGTCATTCTTTCTGTGCACAACGAAAAGGTACAATCATTTGCACTCATTTGGCAGGGGAAAGGAGTGTTCAAGGATTAAGACATATATAAATTTTTTCATAGGAAATTTTTTTCCAAACATTTTCATACCGTAGGTACTACTTGTAACATATATATTTGTTTATTTTCTAAATATGACTTACATATTTGTTGACACTGTTTCAAGTACCAGTAATTCAGGTACTCAGCCCTGTAAACAAAATACCGTCACAATTCCTTCAAAACAATTTAAATACTCGCATCGATTATTATGAGAATATGTGAATATTGTCATAATATTCAGCGACTAAAATATGCTGGTCCCTCGATTATATCGTGAGTCAGTATATCCCTATAATAACAAGTCCCTACTTCAGTTAGTCTATTCACTGTGTACGTTTACATACCCTGAATGGGTTTATAAACCCTGGTTACAAAGTAAACGATGTTCAGTTTAAGACACAGTTTTAACATACAGTGTTTAATAGACAGTCTTTGTACAGTCTAAGGGTTTATCCCAATACTCAACCTGATTATCAGTGTTTGAAATATTTCATAAAGTCTCTCAAAAGTTAAGGTTCACAATAGTAGTAGATAATAAATTGATTAGGTATTTTAACTTATTACAGAGATATTGATACTTTTCTGGTATTGGTATTTCATGTATGGTGTATTATGTAATATGGTCTAAAAACCTTCAAACAGATCTCTTTTATGCCATTACACTACTTTTTTAAAACGATCAATATTTTATGAGATAAACGTATAAAATTATTTGAGGAGAATATTCACCCCATATGTATTGTTGCAAATAGTGGGTGGTATCTGACTGTTGGTATTTTATTTTATATGCCAAAACTGATCAATTAGTAAAGAAATAAAAACTATTCCAATTTATTCGAATGAAACACCTCTCTTGATGAAACTAATTGAAATGATAATAAATTATTTCACTTTGACCACAATAGAATGCAATGGAACTGGAAACTAAATTTTTTCTATTTATTATTTGTTTTTAGGAGGGGGCTTTGACAATATAGCCATTTAACTCGGTGGCATCTGGAAATTATTATGATCGAGATGGTTGAAACAGATTATTTTTCAATCACACGTGAGAGCACCAGTTGAACCAAACCAAACACATTGCCATTTTGCAACCTTTTGATTGTAAAACCAAGCACCAAACTATTACTCCACTCCAACAATATTATATTCACTGTGAATTCCAGTAATAGTTGGTATATTTGTTTTGTCACTATTGGAAGTACTTTACTCCATCAGATAGCATATTATAGATATTTCAAATAAAATTAGTAGTTCATTGTTGGCTTTTGTATGTTAACAAAAATTATAATACCTAAAATAGATACCTCTAAGTAAGTGCATAACAAATAATTCACAAAAAAAAGTGTGTCCTGGGACACATGGTGTAAGTGAAACTTGTTAGCTGAAATTTGTATTTTGAAGAATAAATGTTTTATTGATAGCGTCATGTTTTGTTTTTTGTTTTGTATATACATTAAAAAGCAGAAAAACTCATATAAATTTAAAAAAAAGGTGAACACTTCAACGTCAAAATTAAATCATGCAACCTTTATTCAACTGATAAGAAAGCAACGAATGAAAATGTACAGAGAAAGAGAGGGCAAAGAAGGAAATGAATCAAATGGAGTTGAAAGGACCTAGCTTTTATAAGGAGGGTCAGTGGTAATGTTTTTTCATTTCATGTGCTTTATTGCATGATGGTTTTTAGTTTATTTTGTTTCATAGGCTTCGTTGCTTGACCGTTTTTAGTTCACTTCCCAGCTCATAGAAGTTTCACTTCAAAAAAATTAAATAAAGAAATGAATGCCAGAATCTAGCCCACTGTGATTCCTACTTTTCATTATAACTTCATTATGTGGCATTAATTTTTTCAAACTAGAATAGAAATAAAGAAAAAAGTGGCCAAAGAGAAACGAAGACAATTTAAGTAACAGCACCTAACCACTGATAGAACTTTACATTATGTACATAATTTATTTAAAAAAAAAAAAAAAAACGAGAAAATTAGACTTATAACGACATCACCAGATAGAAAAAGACCACAATCAGAAAAAAGAAAAAAGAAGAATAAAGTTTAAAACATGAAACATGATTTAAAAATTTTATAACTCTATAATATATTAACTACTCAGCAGGTGTAATGATTTAAAATATTTTCATCACCTATTAACCATAGTTCAATATTATACCTATTATATATGATTCGCAAATTGTACCTAAAGGTACTTATAGATCTATACACACGACTATACGCAATCCCATCAAATCAACTTCAATAAATTTTCTTCTTCCCCCCCACAAAAAAAAAGAAGTTACATTCTACCAAATAACATTTAAACAAATTTTTCGACAACTTGAACGGTTGCAATTTTATTTAGGAACCAAATTCTTGCACAGATTTTAGCAATTTTCTTTTTTTTTGTTTTTTGTAATATAGATATTCTTATTTTCTTTACCTCTCACCAGCATTTTCTCCATCATAATAACGTATTTTTAATTTACGTCATTCTGTCTGATTTTATTGGTTTTTATTATTCTTTTTTTTTTCTCTGTATTCTTTTGTTACTTTCTTCATATTAATTACGTTCGTACGATATAAAAAATGACCACCGTTTATCTAGCCAATTTTTTTTATTTACAAAATTTTCTGTCCCTTTGAAACACAAATTATAAAATAAATGTCGCGGCGTATAACCCAGTATTTATGATGTTATGTTTGTTGTTCTACGTGTTTTTTTTTTCTTTTGTATGCGTGTGTGTTATTTGGTAATTAATTATAAGACCATTAAAATGATAAAAATTGGCTATTTGCACGCATATTATGTGTATAAGTTATACACAAACGTATGATATATTTACGTGGTGGCAGTAAAGAGGAAAAAAAAAATCATTCGAATAATAAAGATAGACAGTGGACAAAAAAAAAAAAAAAAAAGCGTTGGAAAAAATAAAAAAATTTGTATACATCTATAACATTTATACAGAAGGCAAAGAACGTCAAACATATCTTTTAACAAGCTCTTTAGTGTGTTGTTATATTATAGGTTCGAAAGCAGTCTTTGGTTATTACAGTCTTGTAAAATAACATCGGCTACCGATATTTACGCTGACTTCATCATCATGTCGGTGGTGTTATGCTGCATGTCTTATGCTGCGGCATTTTTTTGAAACGAGAGAATCCACGTAATAATGTTATTATTTTAAATGTCTAAAAAGACAGAATGAAGAGGAGCAAAAAAAAAAAAAAATTGTAAGCGAACAAAATGAGAAAAAAAAAACACTCGGGAGAATTATGGCATCTCTTGGCAGATTATATGGAGTACCTACACAAGTCTTGGTAAAGGGGGTGAAGAAGAAAATAGTGTAGCACCTTGTTTTTTTTAATGGAATTAAATGGTTTAGTTATTTGTGTAATAGCGTTCAGGCAAATGTGACAGTAGTTTTAACTTATGGTCTATAATTCTTTTCGCTGTTTAATAAGAAGTTTGGTAGTTTTTCCTTTTGACATGATATTTTTTTCTGATTTTTTTTTTTTTTTTTACGAGTACTTACCCCTTTATTGCTTTCATTATTTGAATGGGAAAAGTTAGACCGACAGTAGTTACTTAATTAATTTTTTTTTTTTTTTTTTTTTCCAAGAGGACGCGTGTCTGTCACTACTGAAGGCATTAGTCGCGTGGAGAAGTTGAAACATTGGTTGACAGAGTACTGTGTGTGTAGGGGTGAGATTTTGTGGTAGGTATAGGTTACGGTTTTCATTACATTATACGGTAAATGAGTAAATTACGGCAGAAAGAAGTATAAAATTCAACTCTAAATCATCGAATAACTTTGTAGACATCTAAGTTTTTAAAAACAAAAATTATTACTTTCCAGAAGATGAACAAATTTAAATTCAAGACTTCCTGGACCACCAGCATGGTGTAGAACAAAGTTTGTTATTCATATAACAGTCTTTTTTTTTTTTTTTTTTTTTTTTTACAACCGTTTTAGCATCATCTACACTGAGAAAAATAATTTTAAAAGTGACTTGAAAAAGTGATGAATTTTCGAAGAAACAACGTCATATTATATTTTAGAGTATAAAAACTCATTTTATCGGGGCAAAAAAGTACAGCAGTCAAGTTTTAGCGGTTTCGAACCACTTCAATAGAGAGAAGTGGCGTAGCCAATGAGGAATACTGAGAGAGTTCGGACGTACAATGGATTTTTAAAAACCATTTTCAGTGGCGAAGCGTTGATAAAACTTCGGAGGTGAGGCCTCAATATTTTGTCACATAATATCATTTAAGATAATTATCTGATGTTTTTCTTAAAAATACATGTTTCGAATTTTCTCCAGAGAGGTTTCCTCAGGTGTTTTTGGCTTAGACTCAAGATCCCGTAGCTTTGACTCTGACTCATTAACTCGAGATTTGCTTTGAATTCGAGACGAAAATATCAAATGTTTGTTTCGAAAAAGTATTCACTACAACCGAACCCTACCTCATTAGTCAATCCTGCCTATGCCACTCACTACTTAACAATGAGAATTACCTACGTAATCCTAAATTTTTTGCGAACTAAGTTCTTAATAGGGTATTCTAAAAATCACAGCTTGATATCAAAAAGTGATAAAAGTTCCACACTTTTGTCTCACAAAAACCAGAACTAATTGCCATTAGCAGTTTGATATTGAGGAAACCTAACTTCGGCAATGTTATATCGATATTTACAAATCAGCAATCGATATTCGTCGATATTGTCGAAAAATCGTTACCTATCGATTTGTTTCACTTTTGTTACTACTTTTATAATAAACTACAATATTATTGACAAGATTAAAGCCTGCGTAGACTACCAAAGTTGATAATGTCTGAGGAAGGTACAAGGTATTAAAATCCATCATAGGGGGGTCAGCATTTTCTCAGTGGTCTTTTCCGTCCCACTGTCATCAAAAAAAAAATCACCTAAACCCACAAAAACACACTATGTTATTTAAGATTATTTTCTTTTGCCAAGCGGCGTTCAGACCCCAGGATCCGCGTTATAATTTATAGTTTGTGTGTTGGGTTGGTATAACTTTGGTAGAAGCAACCCAAATAAATCTTCGCATAGAAAATATTTTTATATCGTTAGGTACACGTCTCAGGTCCTACAATAACGAAAAATTATGAAAAATAACAAAATTATCAAACATACCCAGAACTTTCGAAGATTTTAATGGCACCTTGAACTAAGATGTACCAAGTGAATATACAGGTAAGCATAATCTCGAAACACAGAATGATTTTAAGGCAACCTACGTCTGTAGATATTAATACAATGAAATCGCTCATTTTAAGAATTTCGGTTAACAAATTCGTGAAATTCTCAAAATAAATGAAAGACGTTAACAAATTTAAAAAAAATTCCCCACTTTTTACGATTTTCTCAAACTTTTTAGAAACCAATTTGATTGGAATGTGGAGAGATAACGAATACACTGAAGTTTTAAAAAATTCAAAAAATATGAGTGTCTTTGAAGTGAACTTTGAGTTCTCATGATAAGGTACCAAATAAGAGATAGATATTTCAAAAATGTTAAAAGCCCAAACAGCGATACGTATGTAGCCTAACCAAAAATATCTTCAACCGAATTCACTTCAATAGCCTATCCCAAATCGAAAAACTATCAACTATTCCGTAGGTTTGAAATAACTCTTAACGTACCTATTCAAATATTCCCCTCATGAGGAAACATAAATTTTCAACTCGAAACGAATTTTAAAATTTCACGAATGTCATCTCAGTCATTTTTTCTTCAGCGTAAGTAAGTATATTGAATTTTCAAAAATTAAAACAACTCGACTACAACGTAGTAATGACACTTAAATTTTTTTTTTTTTTTTTTTACATCTTTCTGTCAAAACCTACTTAAATAAAGTACCATAGTAAATTTACAATAACTTTAACCAAACACGAAAATCCATTTTAAACTGATATAACGTTTTCGAATTGGATGCCAACCAGAATATTTTTCGAATTTTATTTGCAAATGTTGCTTCTGGAGTTCAAGCTACAGGTACCTTGCGATCGACGCTGACATTGTTGCGATTAAAATATTTTTTTTACACCGTATCATCCACCAACTTAATTAGCAACACATTAACTCCAAATCAATTAGGCAGTAATGGATTGATTTTACATGTATTTTAGCCATTAGCGAAATATCATCCATTAATGCAATTAGTCTATTTTCGCTTTAGTTTCACCATTTGAATGTCTACTCGATGTGTAAATTGAAAAAAAAAAAAATAATAAAAAAAATAGGTATCTTTATTTATTCAGCCGAGTGGAGACGAAGAAAAAAATAAAATCAACATGTTCATTCTGGTAGAAAAAATTCGATTCGAAATCGATGGCATTTGTTTTTTTCCAATACGACCAGTCGATTGATAATAATTAATCAGATAGCATCGAAAAATCAATTTGAAGAACACGTTTCTAGCACCAAAAAAACCGTATAGGTACGTATAATCTCCGCCGTCTTGCTGGCACCGTGAGAATTCGATAGTTCAGCCGTCTATTAATAATTAATTGGAAAATTAGTTCGTCCTTTGGTCCAGAAATCGCTCATTTTTGTTGCCGATCTTTTAAACTTCTGGTAGGCGCAAAAAAAAAAAAAAAATTTACTTGATTCATCGACTGGACTGTCGATTTCGTATAATATTATTTATTTAAAACTACGTTTGATTCTATTTATAATCGTTTTACCTCATCAGTGAAAATAAGGCAATATACGTACAAAATAGACATAAGGGATACTGGTTCTTAGGTTATAATAGCCTATTTGTGAAATGTACTCAAACAGAAAAAAAAAAAAATACAGGGAAAAATAGCGCGGCAGGGGTTCTTTTTATTTACCAATTGATATTTAAACCCAGTCGTAAGATTCTCACTGAAAATTAACTCCGAGGGACCGTCAATAAAATCATTAAATTTCAACCTTTTGTGGCGACGAACAATAAAATATAATTTTTCTATCCTTTTTTGTGTACGGGACAAAAAAAAAAACATTTTCTAAACTCGGATTCTATGTATACCTAAAAATACAATGAACTCTCATTCAACGTCTTCCAACATTTCTTGCCTCGTTCTGTATAAATGTATACCAAGCTATATAACAAGCATGGCAGGCGTGGCCAAAAAATGTTACCATGGAAATACGTCAAACTCTGTTTTTAAAGACGATGAAAATTTCATTTTTATTGCAACTTTTCAATAAAATATTTTGATACACGAAACGAAAACGATAATTTGGTTCCCAGCCAAACTTGCACCCTCGTAAAGTTAATAGCATATTATTTTCTTTTTCTGAAAATATACCTATCCACATTTAGCAAGTTTCAACTGGTTTTCTACAAAAGAAAGCTTTTTTCTACCTAAGCTTTTTGTTTCGTGCAGAACACGCTGCGCTGGAATCTGAAATTTTCAGCCTATTTTATGACCTCTTTTTTGAAAAACTGCTTTTCTGTAGTGAAGCAGGCTGGGCTAAATTTTCATTTGGAATTCACTTCGGATGACAGGGTAGCCTCCCTTATGAAAAGAGTAGTTTAAAATTACACACAAATGTCGCGTAATATTTATTTCGTAGAGAAAAATTCAAAAATTAGTCCACCACTTCAGTTCGATTCCTTTAGTATTGGGACCATAAGATACAGATTAGACAATGTCGTATTGTAGCGTTTTGAAGTGAAATTCTGCAAAAATAAAATTTATTGAAGTCCTTCAGCACCAACTAAGAACACTGTAATCTTGTACAGAGGTGCAAATTTACATCGGACTTCTCTCTACCTCTGCGAGCCATCCAATTTATATGGACTATTGGCCATAAACCCAATCAAATTATAATCATATTATAATTTATTTGAAAAATCTATGACTTTTCGCCGAAAAATGCTGAATTTTGTCTAATTATGCAGCTGTTCACTTACTTAATTGACGTAAAGAGAGAGTAAAACGATTTTATAACCGTTTAACGTCTGAAATTAATTTATTTCGACGTTCTTCGACGAAATTCATTTACACTGAAAATTAAATCGCCCTATGTTTTCGCCTCAATAATTAAACAAAATAATTAAATGTATTTTTTTGTAATCTTCTATAGTTTTCACTTATTTTTTGATTCTCTTTAATATAAATCTTACTCATATTTGTACAAATGGTCAATTATTTATATTTACTAAATAAGTTATGATGAAAAACACTAGTCTAGAGCCAGAACCAATATAAATTTTTGCATGTGGGGGCACTTCTGTGTGGCCAAATCATCTTTATTGATGACTAGAAACAAAATCAAGACTAATTCAAATGTAATTTTGATCTTAAACTTACCATATTGATCTTACATAAAATATACCCTTAATCTTGATCTTACACCGTTGAATATCGGTTTTGTGACATCAGAAAATGATTGTCACATGATTATATTTTGAAAAAGTTAATCAGAAAATATAAATAATCAAAAGATGAAATTTTAAATGACAGCCTCAAGAAATACCAATGTCTTAGATCAGAAGGGGATAAACAACATGAAATGAGCTCGTCTACATAATACATAGAATCATGAGGTTTTACTTCAGGGTATCTCACACAAATCCCCCTGATTATTGTTTAAAAGCCTTTAATTTGAGAGAAAATGATCTTCTTTTACAGTTTGAATAATAAATAAACTTAATCATTATAGATACCGATGTTGCGACTAGATATTTAAAGTTTTACACTCTTGATGTTACAAATCCATTGATATGTTGATTTTGGTAACCATGATAATCCGATGTTAATTAAAGAGATATTTTTACAGCTTGATCTTCTAGGTTTAGTATTGCAATTATAATGAATGATAATAAAGAACACAAAAGGGAAAAGCAAATTCCAAAATTTGAAGAACTTCTAATTATTTGACTATCATTTTATAACACTGCTTAAATGTGATCGAAAAATGTACCAATTAGTTGACCAGTTAGAAACGGAGTAATGAGTATAGTGTGAGTATTTCCCATCACATCTTCAAGATCTGGTTTCTTTCACGTCATTTTATTTGATATATTCATCGCTGATTTCCGTTTTGTATTTATTATAACTTATAAACTGTAATCCTAATTCACAAAGATGATCGACTGTAGGAAAACGTAAGAATAAATTGAAGAGTTGAATTTATTCAGTTTGAATGGAACTCAACTGTTTGATTTTGATAATGACAAATTTTTCTATTATTTATCAGTCAAGAATTAAGAATAGATCTCATAGTTGTACTTTCGGGTTGGCATATAATCACGCGATTATTATTGTTTTCTAACGACTAAATTACAAATTCGTTAGCCATATTCTTGAAAAATATAAAAATCTAGCTATACAAACTCTTGTAAAATGTTTCAGTACCTATATTATAGAGAGAATGAGAAAATTACAACACTAATACTATCAATATTGGAAAGTTTTTCAGTTTTTTCGTAATTTTTCTCAAGCTTTCCAACTGTGGCCTTACTCTCGATAGAATTCAGTCTCGATCTTGATCTGGCCACTATATAGGAGTGGAATTTATCTTAATCTCGTTGTTAGTCCTGCAGAAGGGGCAATACTTAAGACATATCTTATTTATTACAAGTTTCATTCTAAATTATACACCATCGATCGCAACAATCGTACCAAACTGAATCCAATAAAGTTTTAGGTTCAAATTCTTTAAAAATAACAAAAAAAAACAAAAAAAAAAAACAGATGCATACGAATTGATCAGCTTTTAAAATCAACGTAATATCATTTTAATAACAATAAGTCTGTCGAGAGAAGAGAGTTACTATAACACAAACCACAGCTAACACAAAAATAGTATGAAAATAAAACAGCATGACTCTTTCCAATGTGAAAATAAACATTTTAGACGTTAAATCTACCAACGTCATTTCCCAAAACGAGGAGCCGATGACATGAAGTTCATCCAATCAACAAGTGTACCCACACGTGATTAAAATTGATAAAATATGAACGGAAACTGTGAATTATTGGTTCCTTCTGGAAAATACGTCTAAGGTCTGAGATTTCAAATTAAACAGCACTTTAGCAGCACTTCCATTCACACCAGCCTTGAGAAATCCACGTTAACTGCGCGCGACCATTATAACGCGGACGCGAAAAAATGAAAATTATTTAAATGACTCATTGGGTACCTCGATCGTTAATTAATCATCCTCGATGACGGTAATTAGAACGAAATTAAAATTTATAAAAAGATGGGTCAGGGTGCTTGGAGTACATTGTATGACCCACAAGCAGGCACATCCTGGTATTGTCTTCTTTTCGTAATAGGTAAAACGAACAAAGAATCGCGGCATAATTAGCCTGGCTTAGATAATTAATTGAATATAAACGTATTATTAATTGAATATTTAAGTACCTGCGTCGAGTTTAACCCATAGCCGCGCACCCCTCCGCGTCGCCCATTTTCCATATCCGAGCGTTAACATTATTTTTTAATGGCGCGCAAATTGAAACTAAAATTCTGTGTTGACGAATGAGACGCGAAAGGCCGACATGTGCGACCTAAATTTATCAAATATCAAATGTCGAATAGATAATAATATGCTGATGATACGTTGGTAAGTACGAGGCGAAGAACAATATTCAAATTTTGAAGAAGTTACTATAGACGAACACGATGTACCTAGGCTACGAGGTGCTTACCAGTGAACATGTAGAAGGAGAACACGAAGAATCCATAGAAGTCTAGAACTTGTGTGTTTAACCAGCTGAAAATATGTTTTTTAAGGGCCAAATGTCGGCACAATGGGTACATTCTTCGGAATTACCTTTGATGCTTTAGCTGGCAAATCAGGTATACTTACCCGAAGTTTCATACTTGAGACCATATACACAATATTATGAGCCAAGGTTTCAAAAACAGAGTACCCAGACTACGGGTTTCCCAAGTATATACGAAAGGAAATGGTCAGGTTTTACCCATAAATTACAAATATGAAATAAAAGTAGCAAAGAATGGAAAATTAGGTTGGAATGTCGAAGGTCAGTGAAACGACAGGTAATGGTATACCAAAATGTGAAAATTCATTATCATTTTTCCAACATTAAACGTTCGTAGTTGGAAAGTTCGAACTATTCTGATGCAGACTGTATAAGCAGACGTCTGATCATAAATTTTCATTGCATCGCTATCTTTGCAGACGTACACCTTCGAAACCCTACACCCTCAAAATTCATGAATTTTCCACTTCTATATTCTTTTAATGGTAAGCCTATTTTGTAAAATCTCCTCCAACCAAACTTTGAATGGAGAAAAATAAGTGTTACTTTTGCGGCGTCAAAAACACGTATAGATACCTATCTATCAGTCATAATCGGAGCACAGTTTTGGGAGGGGGTTAACAATTTTTCTTAAAACAACAGCTTAGCTGACGATTATTTTTGATGGCATGTGAGGCAATCAAAATATATCGAGTTGATGGACCAGAACTTTTTCATTCCCAGACGACTCATGTATCTGCATTTTGAAATATTTTGGAAACCATAACTGTAAAGACAAAAAAAAAAAAAAAAAATTTACCTTTCTCCTTGCATATTTCAAAGATTCTTCTGGCATAGGGTCAGTATGCCAACATTTTTTTACTTGCCTTCTTCCCTTATAACATTACCAGGTATATATTTTTTACGTATTGCCGTATTTTTTGGGTAGACCTTATCCTTCTCCCTTGTGATTCTATGGCCGTTAATCTGTATTAAGAAAGTTCATCACCCTCTTACTTAGGTACAGGTAATATAGTTACATTTTTCATTGTTCTTAATTTTCTTCGTTTAGTATTTGCGGGAGCTTGAAAAGATTGTTTATTTTTCATCACTAAATTCTTATTTAATTTTGTTTACTTAATATAATATTTATACCTACTTATAGGTATAGTAGGTATGATTTCTTCATATAAATCTTCAGTTGGCTCATTTCAAATATAATATTGAAATATGATATTCTTTTCTCAAATTTCAAAGATATACCTAACTGGCAAAGATAATTTTTCCACTCTCACCTGGGTATATGACCTTCTAGTGTTTTCCAAGAATATTATATTAAAATTTAAAAAAAGCTAATTTTAAAATATAAGTAGGTACCTATAGAATTTTTATAAATTTCAACGAGTTATGGACCATTTTTTTTAGGATATTGTAATTTTTACATGATTAAAATTTGTAAAAAATTTAAAAACAAAATTTCCAAAAAAATTTTGGTACAATATTTTTTAGGTGTGTGGATTGAAATATTACTTAATTAACTACGGTGTATGTTATAAATTTCCCTTTTGAACGAATCGCCAATTTTCACTAGAAAAATTATTCTAATTACAAATTTTGAATTATCAATAAAAAATGATTTGATCAATGAATCACGAATCTGTACCTACCATTTTGTCATCTTTTAATTCGATTATAAATGATAACGAAAATACTAATTCGAATCAGTATCTTTATGCCCAATATTTATGTATTGGGATTCGATCAAAAATGAACGAGTCAAATAGAGGAATGTTATCAGTTTAAAATTTTAAACTGACCCGAAAATAGGTCTAATATGTAATTTTTAACTGTCAAATTTAATAATTCGCAAATTTTCGTAAGGTCAAGAAATTTTTATTCGGATCACAAATCATTTTCAAACGATTCAAAATGATACGATCAAGAATCAAAAATCATATAGAAAATACTGATTCGAATCACGAATCATAGCGCTAAATTATGATTTGTGATTTAATAAAAAAAAAAGAAAGAAACGAACCAAGCTCCAGAATGTTATCAGTTTGCGACTTTGAATTCTTATCTTACAGATTCAAGGTGTATATTTCAACTTTTATCGTCCAATTTCATGACTCGTAAATTCTTTTGGGGTCAAAAAGTGTTGATTTGAATCACGAATCACGAATCACATTCGAACCATTCAAAATGATTCGAACAAGAATCAAAAATTATTTTAAAAATATTATTCGAACCACGAATCATCGCCTATATGCTAAATTTTATGATTCGTGATTCGATGGCAAATGAACGAATCGTGCCCAACCACATTTATAAACATTAATATTTTCATTCTAGTAACCTACCTACGTATAATTTGTGCAGGCCTACGCCGAAATACACTCTTATCAACTTTTTCGTTTCCCACCCTAAATTTTTAACACTTATTCCTTCTGTTTTGTCTGTCAAAGTAGGTAAATATAATGAGATTGAAAAAAAAACACGTGCATTTTAATCAAATATAACGTATCAATGAAAACAAGGCGTACACAAAAAAAAAAAAAGAAAATGATTTAAAGGGCAGGAAAAAAGCAAAAGCAAAAAAAAAAAAAAAAAACAAACTGTTTGAATTACTGTAATTCGAAACACGGTTTTTTACAACATCGACGCCGCAATTAAATGGGTTTAATTTTCTTAATTAAACGTTATTTCCGGCAACCAATGTGACAGTTTTGTGTATCTCATCTTTATCCGCGCATACACCTGTATTCAGTACAACAATCGTTGGTAATTATTCAAGAGTGTTTTAGGACAGGAGCTCGAGTGTGTGAGGAGGGAGCAAAAATGTAAGCAAAAGAAAAAAAAAAAGAAAAAAACCAACACATATTACGAATTGCTTGCTCTCGCGATGTCAAATCAACAATCATAATAATTAAACAGTTAGGGTAATAATACAGTATATATTACACGCTGTAGGATATATGACGTCTGTCCACCGGAAAAATTAAAAGAAAAAAAACCTACTTATGATGATAAAGACGAAGTATATATAGTACTATATAGAAGAAGAAGCATAAGAAAATTAATTAATGCTGCCACTTGTTGTTTCCCTCCAGGAAGGGGTCAACATAACGACAAAACGATTCGGCGATGTAAAAGATAAAATTTCTGACGTTCAATGTAAATAAAAATTTTTTTCAATTTTACCGCACACATAATACATATATATAATATATATATATATATCTACACCAACAACAGCAATTACCTATATACATATCTGTACAGGTTTTACTTGTGAAATCGCACACGTGAGAACCAATTGCTTGTGTTGTTTGTTTGCTTTTTTCTGCCTCTATGCTTCCAAGTTTTTTTTTTTTTTTTCCTTTTAATTATAATTAAATTTTACTATGTAATTTTTAATGAGCTGTTGGAAGTAATTAGATTAGAAGCTAATTCTGTTAAATTACATTAGAGTTTAGCCTATTGGTTTGACTGGACTGGAAAAATGGAAAAATTTTGATATACTCGTAATGAGCGGACGTGAATTTTTAAAAATCACACCAATAATGTAAGACATCGGATGTAGGGTTTCACATGTTATTTTTTTGAATTATGACCGACTCGTGTGCAAGAAGGCCTGCAGAATATGAAATTCTATGGAGGCAATTCAGCGCTTTCACGATCATTGGTATGCAATACGTGGTGCATATGCAGTATCCGCATAAGAGTTGGCGTATCCAGTGTTAGTTTTAGTACAGAAAGAAATTACCTTCGAAACTTGAACAAAAAAAAAAAAAAGTTGAAAATGTTTCCATAAAGATTGGAGCTAATGCTAAACATTCGTTTTTATCATCCTTCGTGGAACTTTTCTTATAATTTTATGGTGGCTTTCGTCAAATTCTTTTATTATTATTGATACGACTCATCAATCGGAGCAATTTATAATTTCAGAACATTCGATGGTCTGTATCGAAAATTGTGGCAAATTTTCACGAAGAATGTTTCAACTCAATGGTTCTTCGAAATGTGAAGAAAATGTGAGAAAATTTTACAGAAAATCGTTCGGTTTACCACTGATGACCTTCATGTGAAAGGAAAAACGATCATTTTCAGGTTACGAAGGTTCACGTTGGCGATATCGTTTTCAAGACCATGCAGCAGCAGTCATTTCATTGTTGATAATATTGAAAAAAAAAAAAAAAAAAAAAAAAAAAAAACAAGATAAGTATTTGAAGGTTTTTTGAATTTTTAAACCCGAATATTCAAAATAAGGTCAACATGACGTTCGAACGTTTACAATGGAAAATTTGCCTATTTTAAAATTTACACTACAAACATTACAAAATTTTTCATCTCTGGCAACTCTTTTACATTATTAGCAGTTGGTCATTGCATTTTGATAAGGCTGAAATCGAAATATTCAAATGAATATTAAATTTTTCTATGAATGATTAGAAAATTACCAATAAATTTCGTTTTATGCTAATATTGGTAGGCTTTAAGACTTATATGAAAAATAAGCTATGCTTAGGTACAAGAGGTGCTAAAAAAAATCGATACGTATCGATATTTCAGTTATCGATGCGTAAAAATATAGAAAAATACAGATATTTGACTGAATTAATCCTAAATCAGTCCGATAAATAACGAAATTTTGGGTAACGATATTTTCCCTGAAATATCGATATTGATATTCGCACCTCTGCAAGGTTCTTTTTATATTATTCTCGTCCAATAGTAATAAAGTTATCCTTTTTTCATTTTCAGAAGGAATCCCGGAGGCATAATATTCCAGTTGGGTAAGATTATTGGCTATTTTGACGACTCCAAATGCACATTAAGCAATTATATCTACAATAATTATACAAGTTTTTGCTCTCAGCAATCATGGAACATGAATTTTCTATTTTGAGTGAGTAAAATAACCATGAAATTCCTAATTCGTCTTGTAAAAACAAGTTTTCTATCAATGATATAGAGCTCTTTTTGTGACAAGTTCTCTAAAGATACTTTTTTTTTTTTTATTTGATAATTGTCCCTGAACAAGAGAACCATAGTAGGTAACTAAAACTAACTACACTCGATAGATCAGGTCTACAATTCAGATTTGTTCAGTTATTTCAAAATTAAGGTAATCTTCAAAAATATTTTATCGTTAAACAAATTAGGATTATGGACTATTGGTAAACGAAAACCAATAGGATATAAGTACAGCGATACCTATTTCAACTATCAAAACAAAATAGACTATGAATGAGCTTTTAGTTCTCTTTTTCATAATTAAAATTCTTTGTTTTAGATTTCAAATTAAGGTCATTAGGTACAGAACTTAAGTAACGGAAGAATTGACCATCGCTTAAAAGAATTAACTTTCAGATGAATAAAAAAAAAAAAAAGGAGTGGAAACATTAAAATGGAAAATGTAACGAGTCTCAATGAATTTACATAAAACGATTATTTCGATTATGAATTATGTTAATGAGAGTTTTCGTAATTAGAATAGATAAATTCGACGCAGAATGATAATTGTATTTTATGTAGATACCTACTATCCTTTTGTGCTCAATATCAACAATAAGAAGAAGTAACATTGCCTGGCTATAGTTGAAAATGATTCAATGATAATTCTCATTTCGATGGCAGCCTAGGTATTAAATAAGGTGGACCATTCGTAGGATGATATAAAAAATTATGAATAATAAATTCGATATGTTTTTATATTATATTATCAGTTACAAAACACATGTAGGCTACTACAAATAAAAAGAGAAATTATGAGTAGGAGTAGTCTACTTGCAAATTGGAAAATATGAAACTTTACCAAGTAGACAGTCGCATTATATATCAAAAACATTTTTCCTCTTTCGTATTTCATTTAAAAACGGTAATTACCTACCTATTTTAATTCACCAATCGTTAATTTTCGATCGTACACTTTGAACAGTATACATAAATTGTTTTACGTAATAATTACAAGTCAAAAAATGAAGCCAAAAGTTTTTAATTGAGTAAGTATAAATGATTACCACTAAAAAATCGACTAGTTAATATTATCGTCGTGGTTAAAAGCAATTATAAACTTTGATAACATCTTTTTCAAAATCAACGAATATACCTAATTAACCATTTAATTTGTGGCATTAATAGGTAATGGAAAAAATGAAATTTGTACAATCAAAATCTATACACGTAGCTACACACATACAGAACAAATGAAAAATTCTGCTACCACTGTTTGTAAAAGCTACGCGCACTGATTCGACAATTTGTCTGGGGAAAAAACATTTCATGGCAAAAACATATGCAAAGGCTAAACGAAAAACGATTTTGAACTGTCATCATCGTTTACATAAATTTTTGTAGAAAAAAGAATGTAGAGAGACCCATAAGAAAAGCCAACAGCTTATATATTTATATTTGAGTCGCACAAACATAAAGTCTTTGTGTGGCTTTGGCCTACAATACTGTAAACGTAGATACCTAAGCCATCACTCCATTACGATAAACTGTATTTTAAAATATTCTTTTCGAATTTGTTGTCGATATTGTCGAACATTGCCATTCTTCTACAGATCAATCGCTATTTGTTTGCGAATAAAATATTTAAATTTTCAAAAATGTATGTTTAGTCTGCAGCAACATCTTGGCACTTACGCGTCGCAACAATGGATGACATATGAGTGCCAAGATGTTTGACGCCAGTTTCGAGTAATTTGTAACAGTCGAGTAAATAATTCAAATGCACATTGTATTGGTAATGTTTGACTTTTTGGTAGAATTTCATACCTTTACGGAATTTAGCAACATTTTGTTCGTATTTTCCAAATGGAACTAAACTGCTGTTCACTTTACAGATGAAAGTAAATAAAAATGGATTTCGAAATTATAGGCCTATCATTGATTTTAAATTTAAGAATAAAGCACGTAATTAATAACTGTACCACATTTACCAATATATGCCAGTAATATTACTATTTCAGTTGAAAAATATTCAACAGACTGGAATTTTATTGACTCTATATCGGAAACGAAGCTAAGATAAAACGTCAGAGGAAGCTCAAATTCTTGTTGGTTTCTCTCAAATTAAAATATGTCTGAGTAGAACTCCAAGTACTAGGTAAAAATTTTTTCATTATTTTAAGCTTTATTGAAAAAATAACAACAGATTCTTCAATTTCATCTCAGAGGGTGGCTTCACCATGTTTTGTAGGCTTTACCCCCCACGTGCTCCTTAACTTTTCTATTACTTTCATTCCTTCTAAGTGACAGATATAATTTGAAAAAAGATACATTAATTCATTTCCAAGAAATAAAAAAACTAATTTCATATCACAGTGTATTCTCTAACTGAGGATTAATTTGATTACAATAAATTTTCTTTAGGCTATGACCACATTTCGAATAAAAATAAAATAAAATCGAATTTAATTAATTGCTTCTACCATAGAAGCGAGGAAGAACTACTTAAAGTCAACGAACTATTTAATATTTCTTTTTTCTCGTTCAAACGATTTTCTATTTGTATATAGTATACGGCAAAAACTATCAATATTTCTTTTTAAGCCTGTTATTATTCCATTCAGTTTTTCCTCACCTTTCTTTTTTGGCGACATGGTTGATGAGAATTGCATCACCTGCACAAAACCATGCAGTATCAGTAAGTATTGTGCAGTCAGTTCAGTCAATTTTCTTCTAATTTTACGAAATAAAACCGGAAAGTAGTTGAAAAGCTGCATAAATGAGCATATCCAAACAGAACCAAAAAATATACAGGTATAAGTATAGCTATACGATAAACAATCGTTCGTAGGAATTTTTATAAGCAAAACCGGATCAGCTACCCACCCTATTATAAGAGTCTTCGTTTTTACTCTTTCCCCTACCCCTCTTTAAATTATTCCAGATCATAATTTATGATAGCCTACAAAGAGGGAAAATTTTCCATTTAATATTTTCAACTTTCAGTCTCATGTACCTACCCATGTAATGTATCAATCATCGTCATTTCACTTTTCTTTCTCCATTTTATTTTGTCCTCTCGAAAGAAATAGATAAAATGAAATAAAAAAGCGGAAAAAGTGGGGAAAAAAAATCATTAAACGATATTTTCAATCGATTGAGGTTTCAATATTCTCACATCAGTAAGTAGCACAAAATGAAAGATGTTTTCTGTCTGCATATAAGTGTAAATTTTTTTTTTAATATTATTTTCATTTATATTTTTGATCGATTAGTCGATAGCAAAGAAATTCTCCGAAATCAAGAAAAAAAAAAATGAAGTATAGTTATATCAACTTAAAAAGAAAAAGAATACATTGTATCAACAGAGTTTTGCGAATTTTTTCGGAAGCGATCGTAAACCTCTTCTCCTGGTATTTTTATCGATTTAAAATCAAAAGAGAAGCTGTGGAAGAAACATTGTGAATTTTAACAGTTTTTTTTGGATATTATCATGAATTTGAGATCATAGTATTTTTGGGTCGAATTCCAAATTTTCTCAATACTCGATCACTATTATGGCAAACAAATTATCCTATTTCTGATGAAATTATCTGGCACATAACTATTTCGTCTTTCTTTTTTTTTCTGTCTTCTCATCGAATTTGTAACCGTCATTCAATTAATTTATATAGCTGTCGGTTAATTATTATTCATCTAATTGGCTGCAACACAAATTTTTTGTTGTTGTTTTTTTCGCTTTTTTTTTTTTAGTTTGTTTGTTTAAATCTTTTGAAGTCGTTATCATTTAACTTAAATAATTAATTTGATAACATTTTTCTTTTTCGACTTCGTTAGGTACTTACATACTGAAGAGTGGGGCTTTCTTGACGCATAGCTGGTTAGCACAAAAATAAAGTTTTGAAAATATCAAATTTAAAGCCCTATGTCGTGTTTACGCACAATTGAGAAGCACTAATTCGAAAATTTCATTAAAAATATTTCATATAGAATGACCTATAAATATATATATATATACGTGTGTGTATGTATATGTATGTATATATATATTCATACAAACGCTCACAGAATTATAAAGATAATCGACATTCATAGCGCGCAGAAAAATTGTAAGTATACTTTTATGCCGATACCATTATGGACAATGGATGTTTAATTTTCTTCTCATCAATGTCCATTTGCGATTACAATTTTCTTATCTGATTCAGTCGTACGTGGTTAACTGCAATAAAATGGATTAAAAAAAAAAAAAAGTAAAGGCTAACCAAGAAAACATGTTTTAAAGTACTCAATATAGTTAAATAAACTAAAGGATAAAGACAAGATAGGTATCGGTAAAGGTAAAGAGAAAGAGAAAGAAATAAAAAATGTAGGTATATAATTTCTATAAAATTACCAATCGAACACACATAAAAACAAGATCCGCAAAGTAATTTAGATTATCAGTGTAAGAAAAATTATAAAACGGTAAAAAGAAAGGGCGTTACTTCGGATGCAAAAGAACCATATTGAAAATTTTAATTGGAAAAGAAAACCGAACGCAGAGTAAACAGTTCGTGATGCATTTACACAAAGCCACCCGCACACCTTGATCAAATTGGACACAAGCAAAATAATTAGTACCACAGACTATCACTAAAATAGTAGGTATAATCTAAATGGATTAATGGCGAGATATAAACTGTTTATTGGCAGATTAGCTACCCAACAGCAGTAGGTTCAACGCATTTATATTTGCTAAATTTGGGTGCACCACTTATCGACTGTTCTGACGATAACGTATTTAGAGATTGGAATGTTAGTTCCAGGGCTGGATTTAGGGGAGTGCAAAGGGTACAACTGTACTGAGTGGCACTTTTTACCTTTTTTTTTTTTTTAAACTTCATATTTAATTAAACTTACAAAATTTTTAATGTAGTAAAAAACTCCTGATAAAATCGATAAAAAAAATTATTTGGGTATGGGGTGGGTTGCTAAAATTAGAAAAATGGGGGGCGCAAAAATTTTATTGTACCAGGGCACTTGAGCTGTAATTTGGCCCTGGTTAGTTCAATTGAACGATTGTACCGAGTGTTTTCTGACTTTTAAGAAAACCTCAAACAATTAGAGACAAACTCTTATCATTTCTTTATTACATTTAAACTCAATTTGCATTACTCAAATTAATTATTAACATCGCATTCAATTTTACCACTAATAATTCTATTACTTATACTTTAATCAAAACCTGAAAAGTCCACAAGCCACTAGTGTGGACAATTAACTTTTCTATTTGAGAATAGACACAGGAATGAATTTGTCTTCATTTAAAGAGAACACAGTGTCCGTAATTTATTATCATCTTTCCAAACAGCCGACCTAAAAAAGGTGGCGTGTTTTCAGAATATCTGCCAAATATGATGACTCTACATTACCAGAATATCTGGTGCTGTTTGTCCGTGAGAATAGGAGGAATATAGGCAGCTATTATTCTCAGAATTAGGAATAATAGTCATCTATATTTTGTTCGGCATGTTTTTGTAGATGAACTAAAACTTCTACAAAAAGGTGATGGAACAACGATCTAGATCGTTCTCATTCACAAAATTTAACTAGTTCATAGTTTCTTCAAAATTTCAATTTTTTTCCTCTTATCAGAATATTTAATTTATATTTTACATTTTAGTTCGTTTGTTACTATACAATCATCTGATTATCCTTAATTCTTTAGTTGTTGAAAAGGTTCTTAATTCATTTATTATATTCTTAGTTCTTATCAGTTCATCAGAGATGAATGATGATTCAAATCATTTGTATCGTGAACGTTAAAATTTGAACTAGTACATTTTTAAGTCGCGAACTATGGTTTAACTCATTCATTAAAATGATTAATTCACAAATGAACGACAAATCTATATAACAAATGCATAATATAATATCAAATTCTGGTGGAATATTTTGAAGTTTTAGGCCATGTTCAACACTATAATGGAGGTTTGTTTGTATTGTGTAATGACATACAATATTATAAATTTCTGAAAGTCAATAATAATGGATGAACAAAGATTCAAACAAGCATATCTACATAATTTCTGGACTTACTATCAAATCAACTAAAGGCGATAAATTTGAATGCGAAAAGTTGGCGACAGTGCTACTCTAAGTAAAATTATTGTAAAAGTACAAAAAGCAGCACAATGGGTGACGAAAAAGTATTATTCTTTTTTAAAATTTGGTCCCTATATTTTGGTCTGAGTCCTCCCTTAATATTCTCTTGAAATTATCTAAATTCTTTTCGTTAGGGGGTAGACTTTCATATTGTATCTTGGCGATTTGTTGTTTGTAACACAATGCCAATTGCAAATTCTCTAATTCTTCATTCTCGGTAACCTCTTTACCACTGTCTCTTACATCGGTTACGAGTTCATCCCATTTTTTTAAGAAGCCTTTCATGTTTCCGCCTGGTTGAAATCTAAATTCTAACCATTTTGCCTTAGCCATATTAGCCGTAACTGAAGTCTTGGTCCCGTAAATATTATCTAATTTTTTAAGCATTAAAATTGCGGTGTTACAATCTCGTATCTGTTTTGTTATGTCGTTTGATACTCTTTCTAAACAAACGCTTTGGCGTTATCCTGCATTTTGCAGTAATTTACATATCTTTATTTGGCCGAAAGTTTAGATCATCTATGTTTTCTATATATGATTGTAAAAATTCGTTTTCCCCAAAGATGTCATAATATCCCGCACCTCGAATGGCAGATATGATCATTCTTCGCCAATCTAATAGTATTTGCCATTAAAAACTTTCCCAAGTGGGGCTTGGATGGGTTTTAATTTCGTTCGGGATGCATTTTTTCTTTGATTTTTCAAAACCTAACAAATTTTTCTCTTTATTACAAACAGCTGTGTATTTTTTATTTTCGTTCGTTTCTCTTTCGAATTTTTCTATTAAATTTTCTTTTTCACAATTTCCTTTTTATCCAGTTTTTCTAAATTTATTTAATTAAAGAATCTGTTCATAAATTTCTCTTTCGATTTAGCAGAACTATAAATTCTGTTCGAAAAATAATTTACTGAAGATTCTGAAATTACAATACATTTAAGGCTACTAATTTCTTCTATTCTCCCGGATATATCTATCACAAAGGATTCTAATATAATTTCACCTGTGAAATATTTAACGTGGGGTAAATTATAGATTTCGGTTTTTAAATCAATTACTCTCTCTCCCTCGAATTTTTTTACTAACTCCTCTAAATCTTCTTTTTTAATATTGTATTCACCAATTTTGCATTCAGACAAATTTATTATTTGGGACATATAATTTTTCTTTATTTTTTTAATTCTGTGGCCTCACTTCAAATACAATTTCAAAGTACGAAAAAATAAATGATTTCAATAAATATACCTTTACAATGGTTTCACCTTATAATTTCTGCTGTGCTTCTTAACGATTTTATGTTTTCTACGCTCTTGACCTTGGTACTTCCTGCCTTAATTTTGTTGTATGTTGTCCGAAAAATTTGGGTCTTCGATGTTGGATCTCCGGTGAGTCCTCGATGACGGGAGCAGGTTTCCGTTGGCTGTTCTCTTGATCTCGTTGGCGGTCCCTCTGGATTTAGCGTTCGTTGACTTCCAGTATTGGCCGTTATTTGAGTCCGGAACTTCAGCTATTCTTCAATTTGAATTTGATTTTTTCAAAATAAATTAAAATTCGAGATACTTTCTCGAAAAACACGATAACTTTTCGTGTATTACTCAATAAAAAACATAAAAATTTTACGCACAGCAGTAAATTAAATTTCAAAAAAATAATTATTTCATTGATTTAAAATTTTCTAAGTCTCTCCTCAAGTTCTACCGTAGCGATGGCTACCATGATGTGAGGTATGGAGAACGAGGATCGAAAGAACTTGAGACTTAGACTTTTAAGAGGTTTATTTCGCAACTAAAATATATTTCACAAACGAAAAAGTAAATGGTGAAGCAACAGCGATATGCGATCGAAAGTAGTAGGGGAAACACTTCGTGACTAGACTGTACATATGACATATATATATAATGTTGTGATGATGATGATGAAGAATGATATGAGTGGGATTTCGTATCAACACTTTTCAATGAATCATTTATTAATCATTTATGTATACGAAAATTATTTTTTGCATGTTACCAATTTTTATATTTTTATTTTTTTTTGCCTATTACATATACCATATACTATTCTATACATCACATATTAGTGTTCAATACTCTTTGCATGTTACCATATTTATGTACTTACCTATTTAATTATTTATTTATTTTAATCAATTATTTTTTTCCGAAGCACAGCAAACAAAAATTTTTTTTATTGGAACCAAAGTTACTGTAATAATATTTAAATAATATGATGTGAATATTTTTTTTTAAATTTTTTTAGTATGCATATATCATTTTGTACTTAATATTTTTTCTCGAACACTTTCAGCATACATGATGAAGAACTCGATCGGTAAAATTTCAGGGGGGTGTTGATACGAAATCCCACCTTCTCTCTTTCTTCATCATCATCATGATCATACTATATATATATGTCACACTTACACTCTGGTCACGAAGTGCTTCCCCTACCATTCTCGATTCAATAAGGCTGTTGCTTCGCCATTTCATATTAATTCATATTTTATTTCCAAATGTATTTTTAGTCTGCTAATAAATTCTGTCGTGAATACTTCTCTCTTACTCTTTTTCGTTCCTCGTCTTTACCGCCTCACATCAAAATTCAAAGGGATTGACCCCGCCCGTCAGGAACTAGTGCGCCTGCCAACAGGGGACGGTAGAATGTAACCTTCACAACTAGGTTCATAAGACTCAATAAGTTCTGGCTTTAACAAGATATCTATCTAGGATGATGTCGGTTAGTTTTGTTTTGGTTTTGTTGAAGCGTGTGTCTTCAAGTTCTTGAACTAACGTGCTCGTCCTTCCTGTTTTATAAATTTATAATAATAATTAATTCCATTTCCTCGTCTAATTTAATATGTTCGTTTTGTAAATCTTCTTATTTAGATTCCTCAACAATCTTATTCTTCAAATTCAATTGTCTGACGCCTTTCCTCATTCCACGTTTTTCCACAACTGATCAAGAGATTGTTGAAAAGGCGCCATTTTTCACTACCCTGACGAAAATCTCGACCAAGGTCTGTCTTCCTGTTGGAAAATTTTCCTCGAATAATTTTCCTCTATCTATAGTTTATTTGTTCCCGATTTAAGATCTCTCGCGCAACCGAATGTAAATTTTTTCAGCGCATTTAACATTGCACCCGAGGTTTTTAATATACCGAATTTTGGAATTTCGTTTACAGATGAATGAGGAAATAAAAGCTTCAGCGCAACTTCAAGAAACTGGTACCGATTCGTCAACTGCCACTGCCTCCGAAAATGCGGGTTTTAATTTGAAAATTAAAGAAGAATTCGAGAACTCTTGTGGTAAGCTTTTTGTAACGTTCTAAACTTTTAACATGAAGACCCAATTTCTTTTATTTTAATTGTTGTTATGATTAATTTCTTCAGTGAATCTAGGGCTTGTTCTTCACGTTAATGAGACTATCTATGGAATCAACTCATGTCAACCAGATTGTATCAAATTTAATGATTTGTACGAGTTGAAAGTTGCCGACTTAAAAAGACTCGAAACTGAACTGAAAACGTGAGAAATCAAATTTTGTTGCTGTGGATCGCATTAGTCTTTCTACTTTTTTACTTAACCATACAAGTAAAAAATAATGTTTTTTTTTCTTTCATTAAGTTTGCATCTATCCAGAGAGCGAATTCGAGGAAATATCAGTTACTTGAAGAAACAACACGAATTGATAATCATTGAAGAAGAACAAAAGCAAAAAGAATGTAATTCTGTTATTACGAATTATGGAAAAATGATTCAGACTCAGAGAGTAGGCTTTCTTTGACATGTTTTTTTTTTTTAAATAATCCTATCGAAAATCTCGAAATTTATTCCTTGTCAGTATCTTCCATGAAATATGGATTGTAGGATTTCGTCATGTCACGTCCTTGGATGAAGAAAAGGAATTTAATGCTGAATCTGGTTGATAGATCAAAAATCGAGTTAGCTGCGTTGAGGGAACGGATTGAAAATTGGCATAGAAAAGAACTCGAGATGAAGAAAATTCAGCGTGAGAACTTTAATCAACCCTCGTTATTATTATTCTCGTGGGTTGCTTTTCGTTTTTATAATTTTTTTTTCCAGGTTTACGACTAAACAATGCTGTGGTTAGTTTAGCTCACATATTCGTTAAGAAAAAAATTGAGCTCATAAAGAATCCATCAGTATTAAATCAATTCAGGTGAAGTTTGAAAAATTGTTTTCTTCATGAATTAAAAATTGTACATGTTGATTCAGACAGAAAATAATGAATTCTTTAAAATTTAAATATCCACTTGGTTCGTACGAATGATTAATTTGAAGTTAGTTTGGTGGAGGATACTTCTGAAAATTGAATAAATATGCAGTTTAATCCCATTCAAACGTTTCACTGTCATATAATCATGGTACCCTTCCTCAGCCTGTAAATTTTATCGTGTATTGAACTTGAACCAGTTTTAAAATGTTGGAGGGCAACGCTTTTAAAATTTAAAATTCAATTTTTTTTTTTTTTTTTAATTTAAAAAAAAAGATGATAAAATTATTTTCAGCTGAAGACCTGTAGCCTATAAACCGTATAGATGTAAATTGAATATTCGTATTTTTTCAGATGAAAGTTTCAACAATATATATATATTTTTTTTAATGCTTAAAGCGAGTACCTACCCAAAAGCCTAAACCTATATTTTCTTTTCAGTTGTGCTCAGGACCCTCAATTAGGATCAATCTAGTACTATTAATTGGAAAGACGTGCTTAAGACCTAAGTATTTCCCTTCGTTTTCTTCTTAAATTAATTGCTTTAATAAAATTTTAATCAGTTGTTTACCCAAATCTATTCACTCTCTGAATTATTTTTAATTTTCTTGAATATTTTTGGAGAAAAAAAATGGTCGATCATTCATGGATGATGAAGGAATTCTCTTGAAATATGTGAATGCTATAAATTACCCTTTCAATGCTGTTCTATCGTTATTTTTCTCGAAATCAAATCTATATTTTCAAAATATTTCCATATATTAATCTTTATACTTTTTAACAGCGAAAATAAAGAGCAACTTAAGAAATTAATCGAGTTGAAACAGAAGAAAACTTCATCAAATCTTGAAAAAACTATCGTCATCCAAAAACGAACTTCCCCCATCAATGTTTCTAAAATCTCGAGTTAGTAATTTGCCTTTATTATAAGTAAATAAAGAATATTATTTATGCTCTCTCATATTTACCTACGAAAATTTTTTTTTTTGTTTCAGATATTCCCCAACTATTGGCACGCGTATGTCTTTTCATTGTAAATGTGTTCTTTTTTTCTATGTATCATCTTAATTTCTCTTCATCAATGTCCAGGTGAAACAGTCGTCTGACATAATATCGAATCAACCAGCTGAACGCCGCTACCCAACAAAGTGTTTCAAGGGAGTTAATGTTTTCAAAATGCCTTCCCCATCAGTATTGCCGGCAAAATCACGACAGTTCTCTTCGCCAAACGTAACTTTGCTTAATAGAACGGATCATAATTTTGAATCACCGCCAGTAAAACGTCAGTTTAACCAAAGTCCCGCGATTTGTACTATTGATAATAATATGAAACGGATCAGTATCTCTGAAAAATATGATGGTAATTAATGTGCTTAATTACCTTCTGTGCTTCTTTACATAACGTATTTATATCGCGTGGTACATTAGTGTAAAGTATTATTCTTCATGAAGTTAAGTGTAAAACTCGAGGTTGAGTTTCAATTGTTATGAAGGTGGGCGGCTTTTTTTCCGAAACACGAGTTCCAAAATAATTTAATTCCAAATTTATTAATGCAAAAAAAAAATTCTAAAACTTATTTCCATTATAATTATTATTTTTCAAGAAAATTCAATTTAAAATTTATTTTATTAAAAAGATAATTTACAAGTACAATGACAATGAAATAATATGACAATCCTTTTATGACACTTATTTTCAAATTTTATTTGCCAAAATGCCTAGATATTTACTTCCTGTATATGAATGTTCTGAAAAAAATTATGTTTGTGGGAAGTCAGATGCAAAAGCTAGAAGCAGGTCTCGAGTGTTATCACCTCGTCATAGCCCTAATTAATGGAGTTTGTACAAAAACGTGCTGTTTGAATGAACAACATATCAGAAGGATAACAACAGATTGCAAGTTGTTATGGCTAAACACCATCCCAGTTTTAATTCACTCCTAACTAAACTAAAAAAAAAAAGAAGGGGGGACAGAAATAATGCAAGTAGGCCAGAATGTTAAAAAAGGACAGGATTCAAAGTGAAGAAAAAATTAATAATATACTTAGCACAAAAATATTTCCAAATACTTATGTGACGAATAATAGTGTTCTGATCTATTTGAAATGCCTAAGGCTCTTAGTCATACTATGAAAAAATGTAATCAGTAATCTCTTTTGGAATATGTTTTCTTTCGTAAGTATGGGATAATAATTTTGCAAAAAAATTTTTTTAGAACGGATTTTTTTTTTTTTTTTTTCATGAATAAATATGGAATTAAATTTAAGAAGAAAAAAAACATTTTGGAGAAAAACAATTTGGAACTCGTGTTCTGGAATAATGTACCCCAGCCGTTATGAAAACTGATTTAAAAATTATAATGTTAGTATCTCATTCGATCATCGTGTATATTGAATAGGTACAATCGATAATTAACACTCTAATTAAAATTGAGCCTGTTGTATTGGTAAATTGTTGATGCATGTTTACTGAGAACTCGATTGACCTATAGTTTTCTTTAATGTTTTCTCTCAACCTCAGAAATAGCAGTAAAAATTTGATCTTATGAATTGCTTTCTGGTATCAGGAATAAAGAAACAGAGGTGCTGATTTTTTCTAGACTCAATAAGTGAAGCCTATCCAAAAAGTAAAAAATAATAAAAATATATTCATAAAATTTTTGGTCTAATTCATACAATGTAGCGTCTTATAGTTTTTGCTTTACATTTATTTGACCATTGTTCTGCATAATCATCTAAGATCATTTCGTTTATTTTTTTAGGTCGCCAAATGGACTCTCCAAAGTCGATAAGCATTCGATCTGTCTCTACTACAGATGTAACCCGTCCTCCAAACTACTTGAACCCAAAAATATATTTTGACAGATCAAATAATGAAATGAGTGGTATTTTTCGGTATGACTCGTCCTATATATTCGATAGATGAATTATCTCCAATAATTCTCAGTCGTATGCATGGCAGTGACCTAAGAAATCGCATTTCTCATTTCAGTCGATCAAATTCTTTGACTCCTGTTAGTGTCAGAAGCGTTGATTCGCCAAAGAGGGAGTATGTCTCTCCACTATCACGTATTCCTGTACTCAAATCTCCTCGATCCGTGGAATTGTCCCATATTCCTATTCGCTTTAGTCCCGTTTCGAGAGTTCTACCGTCTATCGCGCTTGAAAGTGACATTTACCAAATTGAATCGTGGAAATCCCAACGCACTCCAGAGTCTGTGCAAAAAATTATCAAGGAAAAACAATTCCCTTCGAATAAGTCCTCTATTATAATTAATAGTTCAAGAACAGAGAAATATGCGAAGAAAGTTAATCCGACTTCGACACTCAGTAGGGGTAAGCCTTTATTGAAATTCGAAGGGTTGAAATTCGAAAATGATTCTATGGGCAAAGTGACAGATGTAAATAAGAAATTTAAATCTTATACAAAAGGTCACAATGAACTCACAAATATGAAACAGGATTCTTATCATCTTAGTTCCGCTAATTCGATATCACCTAAAGAAAACCCACTAAAAAAACCATCTTCATGTAAACCTGTTCGCCCGCTCCATTTTAGCGAGAAAAAATTGATGAACACGTCATGTTCGATTAAAGTTCCCGAAAAACTTGCAATAAGTAAACGTGAGCCTACTTCGAGAAAGAAAATCGCAGAGAAACCGTCTACCCCTCGTCGCAAAAAATTGAAAAACGATTTGTCTAATAAATTGGTATCAGAATTAAATATATTTACTGAGGACGAGGTGCGTTGAAACTTAGCGATTTAATGAGAAAACCTGATTTTGGAGATCCCGAATCTTTTTCTGAAGATGGTAAGTAGCGAATGGATTTTAATGTTTAATTAACGCCCTCTGCCTACAAATTTCAATTAAAATCGTAGAATCTCCGTAGTCTCTTTATTTCGATTATGCATATTATTTTGATAAATTTTTTGTATTGATTGTAGATTCAAGGAAGACTTATTTGATGGAAGAAAAAGAAAAATCACAATCTGATGCTGATTCATCGGTATGTGAAAGCCTATAATATACAGTAGGTACTTATATTATGAGGGGCTTGAAGGCCTGATATACTACAGGTTTTTTCTCAGTAAAATTATTTTTGCTTTGATCATGCAGCTCGATACTCGATAGTGCATTATTTTTACTGATTTTTCGATATATGTATTTTAAAAGTATTGAGAGGTGTGGGAAAAATGCCATGTATTATATTGTTATTTTTATCGAATTTTCTAGCTGAAGATAATCCAACAAAACCATTTCGAATCTTCGTTTAGCCCAGAGCTCCCAAATGAAAACATTGGCTCTACTCTTTCTGTGGAGAAATCGTTCTCAAAAGATTGCTTGTTAAATAATGACGATCGCAAGCTATCATTTATTCATTCGTCTAAATTGATTGGTTTGTTTCTTTTCGTTCTTATTCATTAATTACTGCTAGAATATAATTCTATTTCTTTGATCAATTCAAGTGGCCCCTCCTCCTTTCAATCTGTGTTTATCGTAGACTAAAGATTTTTTGAGTATTCTTCTGTATCAGCTGAACTGACGTTATTTAGGACCTTTTTTCTTTGAACTTAAATTAAGTCATATCATTGTAATAGAGTCATTATGGAAAATTCGGTTTTTAAAATGTGTACGCATCAGTTGTTTCTTATTGGAATGTATCGGTCCCCCTCAGGTTTTATTAAATTTGTTTTATTATTATATACATATGTATGTACAAGCCCTGGAGCGCCACGAATATCTCGCGAAATAAAGTTTTTTCAGCTGGGCCAGAGCCATAATAAATTTGAAAAAGAAGGGAGGATTTTTGTTTTTATTATTCTTTCATGATTTGCTAGTGTGTTCGATACTCGCAGACATGGAGTCGGCGGTGACATATTTTAGCTGATGCGGGGGGCCTTGCCCAGAGTTTTCATATTTAGGACAGCGAAATCGGGGGGCTAAATTCCACCCCCTGGAAGACACCTACCCACTACATCTGCGCGAAACATACCACCGGCTACAACGAAAGAAACCACTAAGCAGTTCAAGGAATCACTAACCAATTTAGGTACAAAGAAAAAAAAATACAACGTAATAATTATAAACTCCTGCTTTAAAAAAATATTAAAAAATGAAATTTAATTTAAAATAAATCCTCCCTCCGTTTTCAAAATATTTACATATTATTCTGTGTATTAGCATTTTTTTTTCTTTCAAAGTTTTATTTATTTATTGAAGAAAAATAAAACAACCTACCTCACCCAATCGACCACTTGGTGAAAACACACAGATAAGTTAATTTGAAAAAGAAAAATTCAAGAAAAAAACTTGGCCCACTTAGGATTCAAACCTCATTCCTTCTGCACGCCAAGCATTCTTAAAGTGGCCGCACTTTGGCTAAAGCTACGAAAATTAATGATGTTTACTTGTTATATGGAGACTTACTGTGAAACTGTTAAAGTGGTAACGACTTAATGACACCTCTTAACCAGTCATTAACGAATTAAAGAGCGATACAGAATTAACACTATAAAAAATTTTCTTTATCATGTTAGAAGTTTCATAATAAGTCTCATATTATTATTATTAATATTATTATTTACCTATTTATTTATTTATTTATTTATTTATTTATTTATTTATTTATTTATTTATTTATTTATTATTTATTTATTTATTATTATTATTATTATTATTATTATTATTATTATTATTATTATTATTATTATTATTTATTATTCTCGATGACAATACCGTAGGGCTTGTAACCAAAATATTTTCGGGGTTATTGGTTTCTGGGAACCGACAAAAATTCATACTAGTTAGTGGTTATTGGTTAAAAATGTTCTTATTTTGTTACTGGTTATTGTTCTGGTTAACCAAAACAGCTTTTTTGGTTATTTGTTACTGATTGGTAAAATATACAAAAAAATTTTATCTTGGTCAAATTATCGATAATTCATTATTTTCCAGGAAATAATCAGTAATTTCTAAAAAAAATAATAATACCTATTGATATTTTAGAAAAACCAATAAAAACCTATTCTTTCTGGTTAATGGTTTCAGCATTTTGAGGGAATACGTTATTGGTAATTGGTTATATGAAATGTTTTTGTTTTGGTTGTCGGTTCCCAAATCAAAATTGTCAATTTGTTTAAGTTTTTAATGGTTATTGTTCTGATTATGGTTGCAGTTACAAGCCCTACAGTACCCTGTATGAAAACCTTCCTTTAACGAAATACTTCGTTTTGGCTTGTGCCAGCCCCGGATTTTTTCTGGTAACATTGTAAAATTTATTGTTTCCGAGGAGATAACAAAAATTTTTTGTGTGGCTGTGTGAGTAATGCGCATTGAATATAAAAGAATAATTAGGGGAATAATATCGGGGAAATAATTTTGTGAAATAATTAATGGCTTATACGTTCATTATAGTGATGTCTTCGGTAATCTTCAAACTCTTTTTTAATAAATATTCCTGAATATAAATAGCCTTTTTCATTCGCTTTCTATTGTTTGAGAGAGAAATTTAATCGCCCTATAATTTTGTTGGAAAATCATAAAATCATATTTTAACTATGATCATTGTTAAAATATACATTTCTTTTTAAATCTGATTTTGTTTGTCATTTTTGCTTGTTTTGGTATTTCAGTATCTAAGTTAAAGGACAGTGATGAATCCACCTTCTCCAATACGCATTCCTCAATTACTACACATATGGGTGAATGGGCAATACCTTTTGCATCTTCAGATGAGAGTAAATTATTTTTTATCGTTATATATTTCTGTTAGTGTGGAAACATAATATTATTTCTTCTATTCCAAAAATGATTTCTTACTTACTCAATTATTATGACTAATAATGTATTTTTATTTGATAAAAACAAACAAAAAAAAATTATGACTAATTCAAGTATTACACAGGTGGTATTTCTAAATTCAATAGCGGCGATGAAAATCAAGAATATATTTCATCTGGTGAATTATCAGCCTTGCGAGTCACAAAAAATGATGAGTTCATTTTCGGTGATGTTAAAAAATAATTTTTTTAATTGTTGCTTCCTATCCTGTTTCGTCTTTAGGAATTATAATTAAGTTTCTTGGAACTTCCAATTACTGACCATATTGTTTTATATGATTCTTTTTGTTACTATTTAGCTCATTTTTATTACTTATACAATTAATCTTTTTCATTAATTTTTGTCCAAGTTTCATTGTCTTTTACATTTATCTATTCATTTCGAAGTTAAAATGCATAGGTACGAAGTTTCACTATGAGATACAAAATTTTTGCCTTCTGAATGAGAAGTATCAGATTTTTCAAGAATTTATTTTTCTTAATATAGTAAAATTAGATTTTGCAGTCCTTTACGTTTCATAAAATTTTCTGTTTGCCAAAATTTACATATCACATAAGATCGATAGATGTGTTGAAAATTTTCCATTCTCTAAACTTCGAGTTCCATGATGGAAAACATAATGGTTATTGGAAATTTAAACTGAATTAATTGCGGCCGAATTGGTTATAGAAATTGTGACCTCCTCTCCCGCCACAAGGTTAATTTTTTTATGGATCTTTCAAATAAGTACCTATATTACCTCCATAATTTTTAAATTATGCTTCAGTTATTGGACGAAACTCATTTATTCAATATATGGCTATATGAGTCACAGCCTACATTTCAGGATCCTGATTTGTTTGTAACATTAAAAATAATGAAATACAGCCTCATCTGTTTGAATGGTAGATTATATTATTATAATGCCTATTAAATATATTATAGATTTTAGTTGAAAAATTGATAAATCCTATAAATCATATAACGATGTAAGTTTGTGTTAAAAATTATCATTGTTAAGCGTACATTATATTGTTGAAACTTGTTCATTTTCTTAAGCCGTAATCTGAATTTTTTTCTCAGTTATTGTCAAATTTCCTGGAGGCCGATAAGTGAGATAGTTAATGAGTTATACTTGGTACTTTTGCTAGAAATTAGTCTGCGATTATAGAAAATTTTACAAGGGTCGTAGATTAGGTAGGTTTTAGGGTTGGATCATTCTAAAAACCCGAAAATTGGTGCGGCGCGTTAATTCCTTTCGTATAAACTTCCTCTAGTCTTATTCTTACCGCATCACGAAGTATTTTAATTTTATTTTTAGCAGCTTTTCAAATCTCGATCTTAAAGTTGGGGCTGGAACCATGATAGTTTTTAATTTTTCAATCTTTTTTCAATTTTTATAAACCTTAAAACTTTTGCCCTCGCCCCTTTTCCACCTGAAAAAGTCTTGATCATTATATTTTTAATAGAGACTAATATTGTCTTTTGAGTAATATTTTTGAAAATTATGCGAATATGAAGAGTTATAATTATACAGTTCAGTTAATGCAGCGATATATACTCATGCTATTACTATATCATTCCCTCCGTATAGGTGCACACATATTGGCTAAAATTAGCTCCAATTCTGAAGTTATAAATGTGGTTTGACTAAAAAATATCCCTAAATTATTTTTATAGTTTTAATCATTTGAGTAGTTTGAGTTGACTCCCTGGGTAATTATAGGCTTTAACGATCATTTTTCATGTAAAACATCTATAGTTCAATAATCCCGAAACTATTTTGTGGCCATCGCGTATCTGAATAGTCTACCATATCTAATTAATTTTTATATGATTACGATATAGGTAATTGCTTATTTCCGTGCGTAAATAAATCTTAATATTTACCGCACCGTGTAGAGAAGAATCGTTTGTATATTCATTGAAATTCTAAAAGCAGAGACTGGGTTAACTGGAAAAACGTGACCATCACTTCAGTTTGTAATCCTTAATTTAGAGAATACAGTCTGTAGTTTATTTATTTTTATTTTTCTAATCATTCGTTAAACCGAAATATCCTTGACAGCATTTAAAACTGAATTCACACTTCGTAAAAAAGCATTGATTATGAAAACACATACATACTTAATCCTTCGTTCGAATTTTATCGTGTTATACTGCGTACGCGCCATATTACCAGAATATGCAGTATTTAGATTGGTTAGATTTGACCGTTTTTGTCGGCATGTTACTTGTATCGGCGATAATTGGCGTGTATTTCGCTTATTTTGCCAAAGAAAAGCAGAACACCGCGTCGCAGTATTTGATAGGTGATCGGACGATGGGCATATTTCCCATTTCAATGTCACTTATTGCAAGGTAAACACTCCATCATCTCGCTATATGTATTGGACATTTGTTTGCGCTTCAGTGATGACGATGGAAACGTTTTGTTGACAGTTACATTTCTGGTATCTCAATTTTGGGACTGCCGGCCGAAATGTACGTGTATGGAACACAGTACGCCATGATAATGCTGTCCGAAGGTTTTGTTAGTTTGACGATGGCTTATGTGTACCTTCCAGTATTCTACACTTTACAGATCACTTCATCGTACGAAGTAAGTAATGAATAAAAGAATAAATATGTTGATATTACAGCTGGTGCTTGTTTAGCTTTGGGCTAGCGGGCTGCCTGCTCCCTGGCCCCTAGGATGTTAATTGATATTGACATTATGCTTATAATTTAGAAATTATTTACGGTGCACTATAGGCTGCTGATTCTCTTCATACTTCTCTTCATGGTATCAGAGAAATACTCTCTGTCAACCGTTTCAGTACATAGGGGAGTGGCGTAGGAGGAGGCGGAGGTTTATGGTGAAGGCTGCCTACCTACGAAAAAATTTATGTTCCCTCCATTCGCGTACCCTTGTTGCCGCTTTCCTATTATAGCTATTCATATTTTATCTGTTTTTCGTGGTATTTGCCTGACTATATATTGTAAGATCTTAAAATTGGCCCGTGACTATACTGAAATGACGTTGTAATAAATTAAATAATTGAAAATGGTTTCTTTATTGTGGGTGGTATTGAACAAAATTTTTGTCCGAAATATTAATGTTTTATCCCTTACATAAATATATACCTTAATCAATGATCGGACAATATTTAGGTTGGTGGTAATGTTCTCTGCTCAAGGTTTTTGGAAATTATTTTTTTAATATACTGCCCGTAGTTTTAAAAAATATCTGCAATAAATTGGTGTCCAAATTCTACAATCTTGGGAAAATTATCAATTTTTTTGGTTGTTATGACACCTTGAAAGTTAGGATTAGAAAATGATTCATTGAGTACATAGTTGCGTTTTATTATTTCAATATTTTTGTCAAAAAGTTTAAAAATTCAGATTTTAAAAATGTGATATTCGAATACCTTTGAATTCACTCTACTCTTATTAGCACTGAATAATTTTATCTTTTTTCGTGTAAAATTACATACAGTGTAGGTATGTATATTTCCTGGTAGCATTAATGATGAGAGAATAAAGAAGAGTCGGAAGATTATTGGGAAATTACATGTTTTCATGTTCCAGCCGTTTCAATGATGAACTATTATATCATTTTCTTGAATTGCAGTTGGGCTGTACAAATTTTATTAAATCTTCTTTTGAGTAAACGTGTTTTAGGAAGCTATAAGTGAAAAAAATTTTCAAACTTTTAATTATCTATATAATTATATAAATGTGAATGTTTGTCTGTCTGTCTGTATGCGCATCTCTTCAGAACCGCTCAACTGACCGAACTGAAATTCTCAGGACTTATTTGCGTTGTCTCGAGGAAGGTTTTAAGCCAAGTCTATGGTCCGTTTCTCCCTTGGGACAAAGATGTGGATTTTGACCCTCTTACCCTCAAAAAAGTTTTTAAGAATTTTTTTTTCACGAAAACGTATTGTACTCAATGACATAAATGTACCCTCTAAATTTCTCGGCTCTATATTGTCTTCTTGCGATATGGGGCCGCAAGAATTTAGTAAATTAGAAATATTGTCATTTATGTTGTCCCAACGAAGGTTTTAAGTCTAAAGTCCGTATCTCCCCGGGGGTGAAGGCGTGAATTTTGACCCCTCACCACCAAAAAAGGTTTTATATATATAAATGTCAATGTTTTTTTGTCTGTCGATGTATGCCCATATCACTTCAGAACCACATTTATAGACACGAGTGAAAGAGAGAGATGTATTCTAATAAAGAGGTATTCTATACTTATAAAGAAGCTAGACTCTTAACAAGTGGCATGATCAATTCTGGAATTGCCTGCATCACTTTGAACGAGCAGCTAGAATATATATAGGTATATACTTACTCGTATGTAATAGGAGGAAAAATAGACTGAATAGAAATAAGTATTAATTATATTGGAACGAAAAGGCAAGGATTTGTGAACATATATAATTCCTTTAACATTATTTTTTTAATGAAATTAATAGGCTTAATTTGGTAATAATTCTATAAATTTATATGCGGCGAATATACTGCTACAACCAGTCGCAAAAAGAGTTGAACGTTCCTGTTTTTATTTCTTAAATGTATTATGTAAGAAATACTTATTAAAATGAGGCATTTCCAGAAAATTGTGCTCGAATATCAGTATTTTCCCCCATTTTTGCTTATATAATTTGAATTTTATTGATTACAGTATCTCAGTCGAAGATTCAGCACTTCTGTTAAATTACTGGGTACTCTGATATTTTGTTTAAAAATGGTAAGTTAGCTACTAATATTTCAGCTGTCAAAAATATTCCGTTCATGTATGACCGATAGGCTATTTAGTAGGTATTTGCGAGAAGTTATGTTTGATTATAGCCGGGTTTTGAATATCTGGAGATTACCATGTATATGTATTTGATAATTGTTACATGATTGTTGATTAATTGGTAATCACTATCTATATATGTTAACAATCAATGAGAGTGTAGCGAAGTCCGAGAAAAAAAAAAGATAAAAATCAAGCTTTAAGAATTTCTGTTGTGATTCAACATCAGCAGAAATAATAGAAGAATTAGTATAATGTTTTAAACATTTCTTTCGTACTCGTCTTAAAAATATTTCTATACCGAATGTTTTATGAGTCTGCATTGCGTGGTGGTTAGGTGCGCAGATTTGCGACCGAAAGATTGAGGGTTCGACACCGTCACATTCGCGACCCAAATTGGCAGTGAAAAGTTCGTTTCTGTTGGTGTTCTGGGCCTCTAGTATGTGAATGAAAATTTATGCTGGTAGACTATTGGCCCCGATTTCGACCATTCATTCCCCCACTCTGACATCGAATGGTTTCGTAACTAAAACCCAAGAAAAAAATGAAACGAGTCAGAAAAGTTTATTGTGACGCACGAGTTGCTCGAAGGTTAATCCATAATTTCTAATAAACTACCTACGGAAACCTATAATATTTTTAATAAAAATAAACCTTACCTATATTTAGAATCCATTTTAAAACCAGTTACCTACTATAAATTTTGGTATTAATTAAATGAAGCTACTTGAAAATAAATTTCTGAGAAAAATTAAAATCAAATTGATGATTGAATGTTTTCTCAGAATTTCAAACAAATATAGTAAATTTAACTGAAACTAAATTATGATAATTGGAATTTAATTACTTACATTAATTTTCTTATCGGTTTTCGTCTGCATTTTACCTGGTAATTTAACAATAATAAACTTAGAAAGCACACATTGTGTATTGCAAATTAAACATTTTTATTTTGTGAGCAAGTTCTCCCAAACTGCTAGGCCAAGCTTGATAGTTTTCGTCTAATTCAAAAGGACTTGAAGTATTGGTGTGCCGAAAGATTATTGCAGGTAGATATATTTTATGTATTTCTACAATGACATTTTAACCCTCTCTGTGTCATAAAAGAAGGGTAAATCCCAATTTTAAATTATTTGTTGATAGGTAAATATATTCCCCGAGTTTTTCAATAGAAGAGAGGAAAGATGAAGTTAATTATTTTATAATTTAATTTTCACTTTGGACCACCTCTCAGCTGCCTTTGGGGCGATAAATTGGCAGTATGTTTATGGAAAAGAGCAATGTACTTTTGTTTCAGTTACATTAATCCTCCAAAAATACGAAATTGCAGTAGCGTAATTAGATAAAATTCGGTCCCTTACGAATCTCCAATAGCACACCCCTTTTCACTACTCGTACAAATTGACTCTCTTCCAACCGCTCACACCTCAAGAAGCCGGACGCCCTTGGAGGGTTCGCATTCCTAAACATTGCAGTGGCTGAAGGGATGGTATCTACGCCCCTGCTAAACAGTTAATCTAAGCTCTTGAAATGGTTTTGGCAGGAAAAGTTCACCATTAAAATTTGTTCGAGTTCGAGCAATGTGACGGCTAGTTTGTTTTTAAATACGTACGTCCACATAATAAATTTTGTGTTTTAACACTTGGTTAACCAGTGGTCAAGTTTCAAGCAGCTAGGTCTAATTATACTGAAACTTTATTTTTATTTTATTTATTCTTGTGAGTAAAATTTTTTTAAATTTTTTGGTGACTATCTAATTTTACAGTTTCTGTACATTCCGATTGTAATTTACGTTCCAGCTTTAGCTTTCAATCAAGGTAAAATATTTAATATAATACGTTTTGATATTGTTTATCATCAACAATTAGTATAATAGTTGGTTAAAAAAATTCTCCATTTTATTTCAGTTACTGGAATAAACTTGCATTTGGTCACCCCCGCTGTGTGTTTAATTTGTATTTTTTACACGACATTGGTATGCTATTTATTTTAACATTGTATCATCCTAATAATTTTAAGATAATTAAATTTTTTCCCGGAGTAATTTTCATCTCTAGGGTGGTATCAAAGCTGTCGTATGGACGGATACATTCCAAATAATGATCATGATGTTGGGTATAATGGTAGTTCTCATCAAAGGATTATTCCAGGTCGGTGGCTTCGATGTTGTATTCGAACGCGCATCCAGTTCGAATCGACTTGAATTTTTCAAGTTTGTAAAAATTTAAGGAGAAACGTGAACAGCTGCAAGAGAGGACTACCTATACTCAGTTTTGCGATTTTTCAGTGAGGGAAAAAGTAAATTTTACGACTGTAAAAATTATAAAAATTTTACTTTTATCGTCGAATAATTGCGGTCTTCTAATTTAAGCCACATGCTACCATAAATTATCACTTCTTGCAAAAAAAAAAAACCTGCGAAAAATTAGGTTCTTTTGTGTTCATTTTTATTTCGTGGCTCTGGTGGCCCAGTATCTTATTTTTTCGGTTTGAAATTGCTCTGCTTCGCTTTTAAAAATACTTACGTCTAATTTATTTCATCTTCTTCGCCGAAAAAACGTTATTACTTTCCCGAAAAAAACAGTTGATTTTTACAGTTTTGTAGAAAGTTTATTATTTCAGACATGAAAATACTTATAGGTAGCTATGAAAATAGAGGTAAAACTCGTTTACTTTATTGTTCCCCCCTCACGAGATAATTTTCTTATTTCTTTCTTGTCCAAAAATGCGTTCGTATGTAGTCATTTCTCGCATCTAGGATCTGTAATTAATCGCATTCGAAAAACTTAAACATTTAGAAAACTATTAAAATCATAGCTTTTATCTAATTTCAGTTTAGATCCTGATCCCCGAACGCGTCATACAATTTGGTCGGTTGCATTTGGTAATTACTTTTTTTGGTTGGCCACGTGTTCATCGAATCAAGCAATGGTGCAGAGATGTTTATCTTTGCCCAACATCCGTAAAGCTAACATGTATGTTTCTGAAGAAAATTAAAAATGGCAGCTTGAATTTTATTTTCAAACCGGTCAAATAGTTCTGGTTCTTTGCATTAGAGCAGTTGGGATTCTAGCTTGCGGTATTGTAGTGATCGTCGGGTTATGTTGTTTCACAGGATTGGTTATCTATGCTACTTATCACGATTGTGATCCCTTATTGATTCAGGTAAAATAAAAACGTAGTTTATTCATTGAACGTTTTTATATGTCGATCGCATCATTTGATGTTTCTAGATCTGTTGGTAATGTGAAGATTATTTCATTATATAGTTGCAAGCATTGTGCTTCCATCAGGAGTGTAACCAGATAATAATTTCCGGAGGGGGAGCGAACCAGGAGCGTATAAAATTTTTGGGATTTATTTGAAGGTTTGAGGAGGCAAGGGAGTTAGGTATATGAAGAAATTATGTGTAATAAGAACTTCGATGTAATAATTGAAATGACGATATTGAAAAATTTCAACATAAAATTTGAGTAATTTTTTTTATTTATTTTCTGGAGGGCGTAGCCACACTTTCTCTAATCACGCCCCTGGCTTCCAAAATAGCTCACATTACATTGATTCGTTCAATTTTCGTTTTGCTTTTGTTCGCAGAAAATTAAGAAACCGGATCAATTATTACCATTATTCGTCATGGAAATGGCTGAAAAAGTTCCCGGTCTCCCTGGAATATTTTTGTCTGGAGTCTTCAGCGCAGCTCTCAGGTTAATTTTGTACGGAGTGTCGAATGTATTTATCTTGAATTTCGTAGATTGAAAAAATAACGTAGAGTTTTGAATTTTGGTATCGAAGAAATTTTTTTCAGCGCCTGGAGGTTGATTTTTGTCAGTTTAGGAAAATACGAGTGTAATTTTTAGCTAAAACAAGCGAAAACCTTTTTTTTGTTTGATTTTTCTCATGGCTCATGTCTCATGTCTCACTTGCATTTATTGAGGACAAAGGGTTTATTTGGTATAATCGGCGAAAATTTCATGAAAAAGTATAATAAAATTTACTATCTAGATCGAGGGTAGGTATTCTTGAAAATTTGTGTGTTGGCTAAGAAAAAAAAAAGTTCATAAATGTTCTATAAAAAGTAAAAAAAAAAGTAAAAAAAACCTAGGTACCTACTTATTAAAAAAGAAAATAATTTTAAATATTTTTAATCCCTTCAATTATTTTGTGGCTCTATAATTTGTTTTTTCTGAATCAAAGAAAAAACAAATTTCATAAAAAATGTTCGCACCTATCGTTTTTAGAGTGGCTCTAGCTATGTTTCATTTGAAACTTTGTTCTTCGTTACCTTAGTATTAGTATGGGAATAGACTCCTGTATAATTGCTTACTTAATTATTCCGAACGATATCTCTGTTATCTTTATCTGTCTTCGCAAATAGATAATTATTGTTCTGCGGTTCAAATAATTTTCCTCAATTAATTTCAGTACTATGTCCACGGGTTTAAATTCGATGACCGGAGTTATTTACGAGGACGTAATCAAACCTTTTTCTAAAAAACCCTTATCAGAAGAAAGAGCCAGTTTTATTATGAAAATAATCGTAATTGTCATCGGAGTTCTCTGTGTTGGCATGGTTTTTATTGTCGAACAACTGGGAACGTTAATTCAAGTAGGCCTAATGTGTTTTATATCAGTTGATCAGTTGATCATATATATAATAAAATATATTGTCGCAAATTAAATATTGGTTTTCTATTTACAGGCTATTTTAATTTGTTGCATTTTCTTTAGTAAGTTATGGTATAAATTAATACATGTGTTAATAACGTGAATCTTGTATTCTGCAGGCAGGTAAAAGCCTATCCGGAATAACAGCAGGCTCTTTGCTCGGTGTGTTTACTCTAGGCATGTTTTTTCCTTGGGCAAATGAGAAAGTTGGTATCTATACTGCACATTTTTTGAATTAAATTTTTTCAATTTTCAAATGAAACATTGAAATCTGTAATGCCCATTATATATAGGGAGCACTTGTTGGAGGTATTGTTAGTTTAGTTACCGTTGGTTGGGATCAGTGTCAGTTCCCAAAAAGAAATTGCTAAAGGGAACATAATATTCCCGCGGTAAACCTGTTTCAGTGGATGGCTGTCCGAATTTGTTGCCCAATATAACGAATATGGCGGTCCAATTTTCATGAAAGAGTTGTATTAACTATAAATACGTAACGATATAATTAATAAAGCGTTAGGGACTATCAGTTTTTCATGAATTTTTCTGATTTCAGAACTTCGCAATCCGAAACATTTATTTTGTTTGAAATATCGTATTTGTGGTACACACTAGCTGGAATGTTGATCACGTTAATGGTCGGTATACGGTGAGCTATTTATCCGGCTTTAATGATCCTAGGGATGTGGACAAAAAACTGCCTGACTCCATTGATTTATAATCTACTTCCGTCAGACCCCAAGGTTTTGCATAACCTGTAAATGCCTTAATTAGTGGATTATTCGTGTCATAGATTGGGTTCTATAGATGGTTCGTAATTTTACAGGAAAATAATGATATTGGTAACAAATATGAAAACAAGGGCTAGGAAATTGATCATGTGTCAAAGTGTCAAAACAGCGCTTGTTGAGAAACATGACTGGATTAGAAGAAGAACTGTATTAATGATGAATAAATAACACATCGTTGTAATAAAGAAATGAAAAATAAACTCCATTTGAGTTATTTTTCATGTATATATGCTTCAAAACTTCACACTCCCTGTGTTCCTACTTATATTATTCATGGGTGTATTGCTTGTTTTAAATTCCGATTTTTCTGAAAACTTTTTTTAGTACGAGTTGGGAATTCTCATTGTTACAGATTTTGATAATTGAAATAGCTAATTGACGAATAGTTTTTGCGTTTGATTGGTAACTCAATAACTATCGTATCGATTTTGAATGGTTGCGAGTTCACTCAATTCCTTATGACTCATTCTTCCATCTTGTTTGCATTTTCGGCAGACTTCCACCCTATTGGAATAAAATATCCAGACATTTTAGAAATTTTCACAAAATTATGAAATATCTGTAACTTTTGTCGAAAATATTGTTGCAAATATCAGTAGATCTTGTGCAAATAAAGTAATGACACCTCGTCGTTCTATCACGTCCCAGTCGCGAATTAATAATGACACCTCGTCGTTCTAACGTCCCAGTCGCGAATTAATTTTACTGAGGTAGCGGGTGTCAATTTCATAATAACATACCAGATGCACGGACTATTCATAATTTTGTTATTTGACCTTGAACAATATTTTTGAGACTTTTCAGATCTTCCTCTTTTCAATCCAGATTTTTCCTATAACCACCGCGGTTCTCAAATTATTTAAGGATGTCTTCTGGTATACACTTTTAGACCATAACAATTTTAAGAGGGAGGTAGAAAATTTCAAAACGTAAGACGTATCCTTTTTGAAATCCCACCAATGTACCAAAGTATTTAGAAGAATTAATGTTATAATTCAAATTCGAAATGAAGGAAGAATATAATATATTCTAAGCAAATTCGTATCACACATTCGGAAAATCAAACCAACGAATGATAATAATTTATGAAAGTCGATAATAAATTTTACGTTTACAGAAGAAAATTACATATTTTGCGGGAATGTTCACACAGAATATAAACTTCAAAAATGATTGAAGGAAAGAAAAACGATACAATTACAAAACAGATAGGTAGGCATAAAACTAACCTTAAAATGAATACAAGAAATATTATAGCCTATAATATGCGTGGCATACGACGATCGCATTACGAACCAGAAAAATAAAATTATGAATAGTACAGAATAAATCTACATCGAATGGATATACGTTTGATACACATATTCGCGAAATGAAACGCAGCTGATTCACAAAAAATCGATCATATCAACATTGTTCCTTCTTCAAAGGCCATAAAGCGTCGATACTGCTCAACGGATCGACAGGCTTACTAGGTGTGACGTCATCGAGGGAATCGCTATTTGTGGTTGGGCGATCATTCGACTTCGACATCTCCTCCTTACTGGAAACACGATTTAAGAGCTTGGCCTCCTGCGTAAACTTTCCTTTCTCGAACGGTGGTTCATTCGTTGCAGAATGTTCGGATTTTGACGCTTCGGCGAAATCATTTGCAACTGATGGTTTCTCATCTGAAGAGGAGGGAGAAAGACGAGCAGAAATAAAGATCAAAAATTTCAGTTACCGCACCTAATCAAATTGGCACGAGCATTAAACTTACATGATGGTCTTCGTAACGGCATTGGATTAGATTGTAAAATTGACTCTAACGTTGTTTCCGCAGTAGGAGGTTCCTGGAATTTAGAAAACTATGCGTTATAATGATACACTAAGACCACGAATAGACCTCAGTCGAAGGCTGGTTCAGCGTGTTTTTCGCTAAAGGCTAAAAGAATATAAGACGCCCTTGCCCCTCCAGTGGGGTAGCTAGACCATTATTCTTCTG
>WOFM01000636.1:252027-318706 GCA_011428145.1 Ericerus pela | reverse complement strand
CCTGGGTGAAATTAAAAATAATTTAAGCTTAGGGTAAACATTTTTCCTAGGCATACACTTGCTGGGTGAAGATGAAATTGATTCCAGGGCTAGCACCACTGAATTTACCATGCCAATTAGAAAAGCTCAGCACATATTTACTAAAATTAGAGCCATGTACTAATAAAAAAAGTCTAATAAAAAAAATTGTATATAAAAATAAAAACAATCTGTACAAAATGAGAGCTATAAGAGCATTGAAGAGCAGTTTACAAAGTTCAAACAGATTCAGATGAAAAAGCTGCTTGTCTACGTAAAATAAAAGAGAAGGAAAAAAATAATAAAATGAAATGGTATAGAGTAGAACAAAATGGTACAAACAGATACAGATTTTAAATAAAATATAATAAAATAAAAAACAGTGCACTGATTACGGAGGTGACATGTGGAAAGATGAAGAAGAAAAGGGAAAAAAGGTGAATAACCAGCTTGGAGAGAGAGAACTAATACTTGGGTAAAAGAATAAAGTGAAGAGTGAAAAGAAGTTAGATGAAGAAGAAATAAAATGATGAAGCAGCAGCAACAGCAGCCAAAATTACATGATTAGAAGTGAAGAAGATAAGACAGAAATGAAGATATATGAAAAGATGAAGTGAATAAATGAAGCCAAGGTAACAGTTTTTAAGAAATGAAAAAAACTTGAAAGATGAAGAATACGGAAGAAAGATAAGTTTCTACTGTGATCAAATGCCTGGGTGAGAATTTAGAAATACATTTTAATTTATATTTGAATTTGAAAACTATTTCAAAAAATTTTAAGGGAAAAATATTGCGAATTTTAAGGGTTATAATTTTTGTTGGTAGGCCAGATGTGTAACAATTAGTGTTGAATCGATAAACAATACACAGGATAAAAACAATTTCATAAAAATTACTTACACACTGATAGTTATATAATAATTAATAAATTATACTCATTTATGTACTGTTGTGTCTGAAGAAAACACTCGTAGTATTCAAATATATTATTGTAATTTATTTTAATTGCTGATGATATAATTTTGTCCACTGTCATCGGACATATGGCAGCAAAAAACACAAAAGGGTTTGGATAAGAGTCCATTTGAATTTTCAAAGTTAAACCAGAAATATTTAATCTCAGATGAATTGATTAAGCTGAAGTCCAAAAATAAATGTAGTAACTCACTAAAAGCATGTAAAGATGAAAATCTTTGATTAACATATTATTCCAGCGTTTAAATTCTAAAGCAGCAGAAAGCATAAAACAGCAAGAAGTAAGCTTATTAAGCAATGGTTCGAACAAGTGCCAAGCTTAAAAACAAGAAAGTAGTTACTATAATGTGACATCTGTATTCACTTCAATAATTCTTATAAACGATAAAAAGATAGTTTCCAGAGATTTTTTTTTTCCAGTTTTTTCAAAAACTACTGAACCTACGGACACCAAACATTTTTCAAATTTGCTCCCATACAATAGCTATCTTTCATAAAAATTTCAGTTCTATCTGTTTGGTATTTTTCTCAAAACTGTAAACACAAAATGTTTTCCACAAATTTTTCTTCTCCAGTTTTCTCGGAAAGTCCTGAATTAATAGGCATCATACTTCTAAGAAACTTCTTGCAACAAAATAGAGAAAGTTTATAGTGAAAATTTCAGCCCGATCCATTTTGACATTTTCTCAGAATCCTGGAAAAATGACTTGCCCAGGAATTTTTTGTTTTCCAGTTTTCTTAGAAATTAATACACAGATAGGAAAAAAATTTCTTTCAGACCTTCTCCAATATGAGAACTATTTCTCTTAAAAATTTCATCCCAATCCACCTAATAATTTTCTTAGAATCGTGAACACAAAATTTTGGCAACACGCATATATATACATAAATAAAAATTAGGTCAAAATGAAAAAATGGTACCTATAGTTTTCTTTTCTCATGAAACGGATAATTTTCATCATTCCCACCCTTAACCCTTCAACGAGTTCAATTTTAATGCCTTGTTTTCAAGAAAACTGGGTAAAAACTGAATGAATTAGAATTTTCTCTGGGTAGTCTTTAAATTTTGACTTGATAAAATACAAACGACCCACATTAATTATTTTTATCTTATTCATTATCAGAATTATACACTCTGTCTACTATTATAATTTTAATTGTCATTTGTGCGTGTTATATGATGTGAAGGTGTTTGGTTTCTATACTATTAACTTGGATTTTGCAGGAATAGCACAAAGCTGGAAGTTGGTAATTTTATTTTTTATTTTTTCAATAAAGGAATGTTTAGAAATTTAATTGAAAAGGTTTTTAATTTCTTTGACGTTTGTGTCCTCTCTAATGTATATCGGTACCGATCAACCTCTTTAATATCAGTTTTTAGGCTCTTTTATTATGTTTACTCAACAATCCTTCATAAGTAGGTATACCCTCAGCGGAACTAACCCTTTTTTTTAGATTAATTTTCAACGCAAGTTAATTATTTAATATAAAAGTGATCCACATTAGCTGACCTCCCACCAATTAAATATTTTCAACTTGTTTAATGCATTGGCCCATTTTCATTTTTAATTGCATACAATAACAAGTAAAGGTTCAAAATTATATACCTCGATCAACCTTTGATAAGTTAAATTAGTCAGTGTATGCAATGATGGATCATCGAGTATGTAGGTACAATATCCACTAATGTAGGTGTAAATCACTAAGTATTACAAACATTTTTCATCTCTTTTGATTTTACCATATGTAGAATTAGAACCTATAACAATGAGGGCACTTTCTCCCATGTAGTTGTCCACTTCTTTCACAAATTCGCAAACCAAAGAAGATGAAGTAGAAAAGGAGAAAGAAGAAAAGAGTGGACGAGGGAATTTCTACTTAGAATATTCGAATGCCTTATCTAGAGGTTGGCCTCTGCTCTTCCCAGCCCCACAAAAATCATCCAGTTCTGCCGGTAATGCTTTTGTGAGTACGTCGTAATCGTACATACCTACGTATAGATTTCCAAATGGAAGAACCACCTCTGCACTCGATCAGTTATATCGATTTACTGAAATTCTCAGTTTTTTGAAATATTGAATAGCAAATTAGAAGGAAAGAAGTACTTCTTCCTTGGATTCAATACCTTTTCAAAATTTTAAACAAATTCCAGCTTCGACTATTAGGTTTCCAAATATTCAGCAGTGGCACAACCAAATGCTAATTATTATCGAGCTGTTAATTTATATCCGATTTAATCAAGGTAATATATAAATAATCTCTAATACTCACGAAGCGATTATGTCGTCTAGCCGACTGTTGAAAAATTCTCGCATCAATGGGTAGCCTAATTCATTCGATGATAAACTTGAAAAAATCAATAGTCTTTCACTTTTCGACACATCCGGAAATACCATACTCCAGTTTAAATATCTAAAATATTATATTTATTTTAAAACGAAGATACTTGATACTTACGCAATGATGAATGTTTTCAATTTCAATCATAATTTTACCTTTGGAGGATCTCTTTATTTTTTGAACATGCTAATGCTCTTAAAATTTCATTTCGTTCATTTGGTTTACTTTGTCTGGCATATTTTTCCCATAAAAAATTCCATGTTCTCTCATTTCCGAGCTTGACCCCGGAACAGTAAATGGTTTCTTGAATGCTGCGAGGAATCCTACCAATAAATATAAATTAAAAATAGATTTTTAAAGGAACATTACCAATAATTTTTTTTTTTTCTATGAAAATATTATTTAATGTTAGTTTTCAGTAGCGTATCCTTACTGAAAATATTTGGTGATCGACTCAAATTTCATTACGAGGGTCATATATAGGGAATATGTTACGTATTTGCATTTGAAATTTATTAAAAAAGTAGTTCTCTCTCTGATTCTATCATCTTCGAGGCTGACTTTTTCAACCAAAATGTTGAAATAACCAACTGCTTCCATTCTGTATCATATACTTACTCGCATAATTTTTTTTTTTTTCAGATGATATCCATTCTATTAATTCACATCAGACTGTAAAACTACCTAACCTGTAAACGTAATGAATTAAAAAATTCTAAAAATTCTCACTGATTTATTCAATAAATTTCTTCATTCACTTCAGTTTTTAAACATTTTAAAAAATATTATTCTTTTGGCTCGCGCATTTGGTAACCTACCTACGTCTCCGAACAGGACCGAAAATTTAGAAAATAGAATATAATAAAATGAAAAAAAAAAAATTAAAAACGTATTCAAGGAGAAGGTCAACAATAACAATGTATGTTAAACAAACTAGAATCATTCTTCCTAATTATAATCTACGAAAAACCAGAAATAGAATGAAAAAGAGAAAGAGAGAATCTTTGATAACAGAAATGTCAACAGTGATTGACAGTGGCAACACGAAAATACCAGTTTGTGCGGATCACATTGTCACATTCTTGCTGTACTACCAAAGCCCTCCCTCCGAACTCCTTGACGAGTTAACCATAATCTCTGAAAAGCTGGAATATTCCATAAACCCTCTTTGTTTATTTTGGTAAATGCACACTTCAGTATGCACAGAATTATAGAGTTTAGACAATGCCTATTTTATTTTATTTCACTTTTTTCTTCTTTTGTTGGGTGTAAATTTTATCTTTTTGGTTTTAATAAATCTGCGGACATCTCCTTGATTATTCTCCTTTAGGACTCAGCCTTACGTCGATAGGTGATCCATAACCCACAGTTAAGATTGAAAAGTGTTTGGCTGTGTGGCATGCATCCCACAAACCCAAATAAATTATCATTCCGAGTTTTGAATTTTCTCTAACAACAGATTCCTTTTGAGCAAAAGACAAATCTACTTTTTACTCACAGATTTTTACGATTAAGGTTCCATGCTTCGACAAGTTCATGACATTTTTTCTGGCAGGATCTGATGCCAAACTTACACGATGACTGGACAATTAATATACTGAACAACATATCAGTTTGAGATTGATTCTTCGTTATAATTTTTCCAGTATTTTTAAAGGTCAATTTCTCGAATAATGGTTGCAGTATAAATTGTTTGATGTATTTCTGTAAGATAATTATTGTAACATTATATTATTCTTATAGACTGAATAAAGCAAACCATGAGTAAGTTATAGCGTTGCATGAATATGCTAGTGACGGTTGACTGGTGGGCCAGGCCACATAAAAACTGCCGGAGTTAACTAATATATGTATTGTATATCGTTAAAAATGACTTGAAAATAGAGTTGAACAATGCGGTTATGATCCCTAAACTGATATAAAAAAATTACACAGAATCAAATACCAGATATAAAAGCAGTTTTTATGTCCTTATGTTTTGAAGAAAATATACGTACGTATAATTAAAATTAATCTAGTACGGATATTAAGACCCATGGATGAGGGGAGGTTCATTTTTCGTTTCATGAACCCAGGAAACTTTTGAAACTATTAGCTGAAATTCATAATATAATATACCCATCCTAATTTTATTTTTACCAAGTAGGTACATATACTTGTACAATATAATTATTATATGAATATATGTACACATTTTGCTTAACACGATACAGGTCACAATATTTTCATCCGATATATTAATAAAATTTGGTTCATTTGTTTGGATATGGACAAGAATGAGGCCTATTGTTTCTGGTCTAGATCAGCCAGATGGTACGTCTAGTACATCTTATTACCACCATAAGCTGAGTTCTAATTTACAGATCTTCAAGGAATATAACGCATGAGGCTATCACTCACTTAAAAAATAAATAAAATAAAAATTTGAAATTAATAATAATGACATTTTTGTCCTATTTCTAAAACACCACTAATAATAAAAATGTACCTTGGATAATTCTAAACCCATACTTATCTATTCACACTCACTTCTTTTCATTCTTTTCACCATTCCAAGCTTTCTCTCTTTCTTTGTTTCTTTTCAATTTTTCTTCTATCTCACACTCATAGGCAGTCAGTAACCTCCCTTCTTTCACTTCGATTTTTTTCTTTATGTAATTTCACGAATCTTTTTGAATCTTCACCTTTCTTATCATTCTTCATATTTCATCTTATACTACCAGCTGGTCGTCATCTCATTCCATTCATTTTTCATATCTCATGTTATAGTACATACTTTTTTATTTTTTATTTCTTACAAACGAGCATTCTATTTTTTTAATATACATTTTATTTTTATTTTATTTTCCTATTTTCTAAAATCTCCGAGTTAAATTCTTGTCATTTGACACAGTTTCAGTTTGGTTTCCATTGGAATAACATATCCTTCTTTTACCATGTACTTTTATGCAAAACTTTTCATTTTTGAATATAATTATGTTTTTTAAAATGCGTTAATTTTTTAAAAAGGCAATGGGCAATTTTTGGTGGTATGACTCCTAGTTTTAATTCATGTTTAATGGCGAAATGTATGTAAATTATGGAGATTTCCAAGGTACATTTGGAATAATAGTAATTTAACTATTATCCATGCTCAGATCAGGTCCACAAACACTGGTAGACTGAGCTGGTTGAGGGTAACAGTTTTTAAGTTGCCTCCGTGTGTAAAATTGTTTTTAATTCGAAAGTTCTTCGCCGTGATTCGTGGTCTATTATATAAAAAATAATGGCAAGACTGTTTGGTGGGATGTCAAAATGACTCTCCTTGCATCCTACAAAAATCAGCTTAGTTCTTAGGTGTTCTTTCAAAATCTCAGAAGTAAAAAAAGTAAGTAACATTTTTCAGAGAACAAAAATATGTTGAAACAAAATTTTTCCAAATAAGCCTGTGAGGATTCACCCCATAGGGATCTGAGGCTCAGCCTCCGTTGATAGACATTAGCCCTGATCTATTACTGGTGGCCACTAATAGTCCACGGACTCTAAATAAATATGTAGGCGCAGCCAAACAGAGCTACATGTATTTGTACTCTGTTTAGCTACTAACCTAGCACCATTATATCGGCTAAATGGAGAAACTACATATTATACCAAATGTAGATTCGTTCTCCATTTAGCTGAAGCATATTATAAAGCTGCAGCTAATGATGCGGCATTTGGCAGATGATGTGAAGTGGTGAGACATTTGTTCCTTGCCACTCACTAATATAGTGCCTGGGTACACCTGTATATACTCGCACACATCACATTACAAATTGCCAGTAGGTACATGATTCTCTCCATTAAAAGGGTTGGCACCCTCTTACCATTTGTAAGTTGAGAGAATGAAACTCAGCCAATGCCAATAAAATAGGTTTTGGCTACTCTCTGGTGGGTATTAGCCAATACCTACAATCACTAATTACTACAGTTCCTGAACAAAAGGGAAAAAATCAGCAAAAAGACTTAATGTCCTCCACTAATACAAATTTTATGAAAATGCTTGGGAAAAATTAGTCATACTTAGTAATAAATTTTTTTGAGATCAGGGAATAATGAGTTAATGTTTTTGTCTGAAGGTTTTGATTGACATATTTACCTTTAAATAACTTAGGTGAAAATGTAGATAAATCAATACCTACTGAAAATCACTAAATTTACAAAAAGAACTAGGCAAAAATAAAAGTACCTACAAATGGTTTGTTGCGAGAGTAATTCGTTAATTCGAATTTACCTCAACAAGTAAGATAATTTCTTTTATATTATCTTTTATTAATATTTCACGTTAATTATTACAAACACTTCGAAATTATACTTAATACTATTTCTTAATACTAATGAAACCTAATGTCCATAACAGCTAGTATGAACCCTAACGTTTCTACTTGACTGTAGGTTTAGGAATGATCATGTCTTCAAAATGAGGACACGACATCACCTTCGTTTTCATTGTTTTATCGAATATGGCCGACCAAAAAGGTGGCGTGATACAGGACATCCGCCAAATATGATGACACAATACAGTCAGCATATCTGGTGGTGTCTGATCGTGAGAAGCAATTCGGTGTATAGACAGCTATTATTCTAAGAATTAAGAATAATAGTTGTCTATATTTTGTTCGACACGTTTCTGTAGACGAACTGATTTGTCTGTAGAAACGGGACGGAACAAAGGTCCCCGGGCGAAAGAAAGCCCGAAGCTCCTGCTTCGTTAAATTTTGCGTTCCTGAAAGTTTAGATTTTTAATACATAATACGTTTTTACTTCTAATTATATAACAATGTTAACTTTTTACAATCATCTCTTAATTTTACGTTGCGGAATTGATCATCGCCTAAAATATAAAATTTAGCATTTGAGCATAGAAATTTATTACTGCAAATTGTCTTAATTGATAGAATTTGGCATAATCAAATTTATTATGCTTTTTTAATGATAACTTATTATATTTTATTACAAAAATAGACTTAATTTTATGGACCATTAACGGTGTATTGCTCCCAATGCCAAATCGTTTATCTGATTGTGTGCATTGATAGCAACACAGTTCACTTTGAGGTTGACGTAAACTAATATGGCTACCGCAAAAGTTAATAAACCGCACCAGCCTAATAATAATAGGTGTACGGTGTTTATGGTGTCCTGATATCCTAGGTCAGGAATTTTCAATTCTGCCGTTTTTAGTCTCTCTTCGAATTTGTGAATTGGGGTTATTGGTGAGATGTACGGTACGTTGTCATGCCATTTATTATTGTACGCAATTGAAATATTTGGAAATTTGAATGATTGACGTAGTCCAAAATCTAGTTCCATAAACTGATACTTCGTCCAAACTAGTGGTAGGTGATGCTCGATAAGGATTTCCTTCTCTGGATCGTTAATACAGGGAAAACCTGCCGGGATGATTGTTTCGGCATTGTTTTCTCCTTGTAACTGCTGAATTTCCATTATACATGGGACTGTTAGTAAAGTTGCTCCAGGCCATGAATCGTTGATGGTTATGCTTGTGCTTGTTTTTGTTATTGTGTTGACTGATATTAATGGGTTTTTTGCGTTTGTTATAGCGAATTGGTTCATTTCTATTTGTTTTACTACAATTTCATTATGATTCGTTTCACATTTAAATGTGCACTTTTTTATTATTTCTTCATATTTCATTCCCTGAAATAATGCTCTTGCACAATTACCCTTATTATTGATTGTGTGGTCTTGTGGAAGAAAACATAATAGGCTGTTCTTGCCACAAAGGTCGATATCTGTTCCCGTAATGATTCTTATTGATCCGTCGAATTTATTGTGGGATAAGATTGAAGGTTCTTGATCCCAAAAGCAGATTTTGTTATCATGTGTACGGAATGCTAATGGAATAACATTGTACAGGTCGTATTTCGCGTGAAGATTTTGGAGTGGAATTTTTAGTTCAATTTCTATTTCGTTTCCTGTTACGTAACAATTTACTAATTTCGTTCGGTAGTAAGATTGAATTGATTTTTCATCTAATACTACAGCAAAATTTTATTTTTCCGCTAATTTCTTTATTTTCATTAAATCTTCTTTTAAAGTTGTTTCGTTAATAATTGCCGCTGGTAGATGGTTATTTTTACATGATAGGAATAAATCGCTAAGTTTAGCATTTTCGGTAACTAAGCTCGCATGAAGAGTTCTTGCTGTATCGAAAATAAGTTCTCTTCTGGCTTCAATTATTATTTCGTTATTTTGATTTTGGATCGCCTCTTTTAATGCTTGAACGTTTTCTTTTAGAATTTTGGAATTATCAAATTCTATCTTCTCGAAATTTTTAATGTCTTTCGTTATATTTAGTAGTTCGGCATGATTTTTTATCACAGATTCTCTTAGTTTTTTGTATTGTGTTTTTAGATTCTTCTCGTTTTCGATGAAGTCGTTTCCTTGTGAGAGTGTCATGACATTGCAACACCATGTGTCAAAGTCACCGAGCATTTGTATGCCGCGTTTTGTTCGTTTCGAAGGTTTTCTGTCGAATTCTTTGATTATGGCTTCGTTGATTTGCTGAATTTCCATAATCAAGTCTAGGATTCGTAATATGTTTTTCGATCTTTGTATGCACCATATATTTTCTTTAGATACGCAACTCTGCAGTTTGTTAATTTCTTCCAGCCATTCCGGTGTTTCTATATTTTGCCTTCTTGGAATTTTTAAACTATACAATATTGGAATTGTTTTCTCATAGGCCTTGCTGAATTTGTTCAGTTCAAAATAAGCTCCTGACGATGCACTAATCTTTGTTTTTAAGCTTGTGTACTCTGTTTCGGTTACGAGTGTGGTAAGTGTGATAAAAACGATAACGGCGTGATTTATCATTTTGTAGTCTGAAATCAGTACAAATCACATGAAATTTTGCTGTTAAATGCAGTATTATATTCGTCGGTACATTACTTAGTTGTTATCATTTTGCGCGAAAGGGAATTATATAGCGAAAAATGTATATCGATGCACAATATTTCTTTGATTTTTATTTCTTTCTCATAAAAATCTACATATGTGCGGAAATTACTACATCTGTGTTAGTGTGGGATTCTGGAATTCGGTTTGCACTACTACCATCGAGGGTAGGTCTTGGGAGATGGCGTACTCCAGTATTTTTCGATTGTTCAGCAAGAATTCATCTTGCTTTACAAGTCGGATATATATGGAGGTATCGCAGTCTTCTTGGTGTATTCGATCTGTGGATTCGTCTCGATTTTCTTCGTCCTCGTCCGTTGTTGATTTTTTAATTTAGAGTTCCTGATATTTTTGTCGTAATTATTTTTTCTTGTGTTTTTCTCTTTTTTTTTATTATTATTTTTTTATGAAGTTAAGCAAAGATTCTTTTTACGAGTTCAATAAAATCATGAGCTTGAGTGTTGATCGTGCTAGTGAGGAAGTTCTGGAGGACGCCCCTATGTATCCTACTCCGGCTGAGTTGCGTGCGTTGCCAAAATTTATGGTTCCAGACAACGGTATGGTTGAGACTTCGGAGAGTTTTATGCTCACGCAGGTTTCTCTTCCATATCTGCGTTGCTGGTCTCCGCGCTGTCCGTGTTTGTTTACTGGGGTGGTAAGCCTGTGGAAGATTTTCGAGGCTTTACATTCTTTTCTATCCGCTGACTATGGTCCAACCGGGGTGGATGCGTATCGGAAAAATTTTCCTGGCGACTCTCTTAATACGTCCTTCGGATCGTGGAGGCATGTGATGCCGCAGAGTCTGTGTGAGTGCTGCTTACAGTCCATGGTCCAGCTGGCTTCCCAGTTTAGTTTCCTCTTTCCAGAGGCAAGCCTGTGGAGATGGGAAGGATCCGTGGTGTGTTTTTCAACACTTGACATTAATCCGTCTGATATCACCTCGTATGCCATTGGTTTAAATCTTCTGACTGCTATCATAATGGCGATGCAACCTCTCAATTTTGGTTGTAAGGTTGGTTTCGCTGTTACAAATACTGCCTATGCCAATACGATAATGGATCGGTCGCAATTTAAGCATTTAGTTGACTATTTTGTCCGGTTTTATCGTCGGAAAATTGAAATTAATGATACACCTCATTACATCGAGGTTCTACGTATTCTGGATCCATCGGAGAAATTGACCATTTCACACGATTGTCGAGTTTTGCGAGGGGCTGATCCGAGAAGTGAGCCGAGTCCTGGGCCAAGCAAGATGATTGTTTCCAATCGGCGTATGTTCCTGGTTCCTCGGCATCAGCGCTTCCGTCGTCGTTCTACTACTCCTGAGGCTGAGGCTCACGACCGTCCCGAAAGGGTGGAGCATGGCGAAGTCAAGCCCGAGGCCGCCGAAACCTCTCCTCAAGATGTGGATTGGTAGATTGGTGAGTAAAAAAAATTTTTATACTCTTTTTTTTTGTGGGAGAACTAAATTTACGTGAATGGTCCTTACAATATTTCTTATCTATAATTATTATGAATTAGGTTATAAACATTATCATACAATGGTTTGGGTGGGGATTCAGAATATCTTCGTACATATTCCTCCAAGCTTAACTCACTCGGGTTTTTAATATGTTGTGAAGAAAGTTGGGTAGGTAGCGACAAAGGTTGTTTAATACTTTTTCCCTCATCACACCTACTGAACAAGTTGATTTCTTCCAAGTGTTGTTTTTGGGTAATCAATTGAATCTTTCGTAAAGTTATTCTTTTCTTTTCTGGGTCTTTTAATTCAAATTTCTTTTTCCATTCTAAACAATCCTTTCCTTTTAATAATGCTTCTTCTGTAAATGTTACCTTTTTATTATTTTTATTTTTATTATCAGATTTCTTTAATATTCCTTTTCGTGGTCTTCCTCTTGGACTTTTGACAATAATTTTAATATCATCTTCTGATTCCTTTTCTTCAGAACTTTTCTCTTTCTTTGGTCTACCTCTTTTCCTTTTTGGGTTAGAACTAATTTCTTCAGGTTCTGAGTTATCGGATATATTTTCTTCAATTTCTGATGGTAAATTAGCATCACAACGGGCATTATAAGGTGTAAGTCTTCTTATATGCACTGTGTCATCTGTACGATTTCCATCGTCGGAGATTATACGAACAATATAATTTAGGTCTGAACTTTTCCTAACTATTCTATATGGTCCTAGAAATTTTGGTTTGCCTTTTCCGTAATTTATCGGTGCTTTCAAAAGGACTAAATCGTTAGTTTCATAAGAGATTTCTTTTCTTCCCTTATTATAACGTTCTGAATATTTTTTTGCATTTTCTTTATCTAAATTTGGAATTGTTTTTCGTATTTTATTCGCTTCACTTATCTGTTCTTCTCTGTTTTTGCTGATAAGTGGTGATGGAATATTTAAATTTACCGGGGGTTCACCTTTATAACCGTGCATAAGATAAAATGGATCGTGATTATTTAATCCTTCGATAGGTGTCATGTTGTAGGTCAAGGCTACGTTATACACGTGGTCTGACCATTCTTCACTATCGGCGCTCTCGTATTTCGCTAACATTTTTTTTATTATTCCGTTCATTTTCTCTACTTGTCCTTGAGTTTGCGGTGAATACGATGTTGAGTAGTATATTTTAATACCATTATTTTTACAATAGTTTTGTACGTATTCGTTCGAAAAATGAGTTCCGTTGTCACACGTAATTTTTGTCGGTTTACCATAATGACGTACGATTTCTTTTAGAAATTTAATTACTGAATGCGCATTTGGTTGCGTTACTGCTTTAGTCCAGCAATATTTTGTTGCTTTATCTATTCCTACTATGACAAACTTCTTTTCATTATTGGTATTAAATTTTCCAATAAAATCGATTTGAATATGTGCGAGTGGTATACATTCTTCAGGATTAATTGGTTTTAAATATCCATATTTTTCGTTAATATTTTTATTTATTTGGCACTGATGGCACGATCGTACATGCCTCGAGACTATTTTGGGCATTTGCGTAAAATAGTATCGAGCACGCGTTTTTGCAAAAGTTTTACGAATTCCAAAATGTCCTCCCCCAGTTTGACTCTCATGACATTTATCTAGTACTTGAGGTATGAGGGAGTCAGGAATTACTGGTACTGCATAGTGATATACAGAGTGATCAATGTTTTTCCATAAAATTCCATTTTCATCAAGAAAAAATGGATTTAGGTTTCGTGATCTGTTCATTCTCAAACTTCTTCTTAATTCTTTTTCGTTGCCACCTTCTAAAATTTTTATTATGATTCCCCAATATTTATCATCACGTTGTAAATCCCATAAATTGTGGATTTCTTCGTCTGTTATCTCGACTAGATTTCTTGTTTCTGAATTTTCCAAAAAATTGGAAAGCTGAGAATTTGTAGACGTATCGGAGTTTCCAGATCTTTCCGAGATATCGGATAGGATGGAACTTCGATCTGCTTTATTTTCTTTCTTTTTCATACTGCGTGTTATTGCTTTGATCTGTTTTTCTTGTTTTACAATATTCGGAGGATCAGGTGTTCCTTCTGGTATTATAAATTGACCATCTCGAAATTCTGCATAATTATCTTCCTCTTCTTCTTCTAGGCGGGATAGATAGTCTGCAATTTTGTTATTTTCTCCTTTGATATGTCTAATTTTAAACGTAAACTCTCCTAATTTCGAAATTAATCTATTTAAACTTGCGTTTGGTTTCTTCATTCTACTTTGATATGTTAAAGGTTTGTGATCCGTAAAAATATTAAATTCTTTATATACTAAGAATTCTCTGAAATATTCACAAGTTTCGGTGATAGCTAACATCTCTAAATCAAAAGAACATAAATGTTGTTGATTCTTAGGAATTTTCTTCGAAAAATATCCTATAGGATGTGGTTCTTTCATTTTTCTGTCTACTTGCATTATCACTGCTCCTATTGCTGTTTTGGATGCGTCGACTTCAACGTATGTTTCAGCATCAGGATCGTAGATTGTAAGAATTGGATCTGACGTAATCAATTCTTTAATTTTGTCGAAGGCTTTTTGTGCTTCGTCATTCCATGCTATTTTATTATTTGCTTTAACATTTTCTTTTCTCGTTAAATCTGTTAACGGTGCCGTAATTTGCGAAAAGTTTTTTATCATTTTTCGATAATAATTTGCTAAACCAATAAATCTTCGTAGTTGATGTAACGTTTTTGGTGGTTGTGCTTCACGAATCGGTTTGATATTTTTATCTAATGGTTCTAATTTATTGTACGAAATTTTATGTCCTAAGTATTCGATACTTTCATTAAAGAAGCTACTTTTACTTGTTTTAATTAGCAAACCTGCTTCAACTAGTACTTTTAGGACTTCTTCTAAATTTTCCAAAGTTTCTTCAAATGTTTCTCCAAAAACACATATATCATCTAGATAGACTAAAACTTTATCTTCTAGGGTATGATTGAATAAATCGGTCATTGTTTTTTGAAAAATGCTGGGGCTTGCACTTAATCCCATAGGAATGGAGTTAAATACGTAACTTACTCCTCCAACATTTATTCCTGTAATCGCTTTTGATTCTTCATCAAGGGGAATTTGATAATATCCCTGATTAAGATCAATTGTTACAAAATATTTCTTATCTCGTAATGCATCCCATATTTCCGGGAGACGAGGTACTCTACTCGTATCTTTTTTTACTATTTCATTTACACCTCTATAATCTACTAATAATCTATAAATTCCATTTGATTTCTTCTTAACAAATACTGGGCTCTCATATCTAGAGCTTGCTCTTTTAATAATACCACATTCTTCAAATTCTTTAATTTTCTTTCTTATTTCTCTTTTTTCAAAAATTCCCATATGGTAATTTCTACGTTGAATTGGCTCGTCTGTTTTCAAGTAGACATGTGCCGGTTTCAATTTCGTAGGTTTTACCTTGGCAGGTTCTTCCGTAAATATGTGAATATATTTTTTTAAAACGCTTACTACTGCCCGTTTTTCTTCCTTCGTTAAATTCTTATTAATATTTACTCTTGTTCCTTCGTTGTCGTGGATAACGCTGTCATCAGATCGGGTTATACGGACAAGTTTTGGCATATCAACCTCCTCACCCTGGTTAGCCACAGTATCCCCCGACGTAATGCGTTGGATGCTGGGTTGGCCACGGCGGATGGAATTGGTCTGACGGTCCCGCATAGTCGGCTGTCTGAGCCTATAGCGTCCTAAAACTGTCCCTTGTGCGATCTGGGTGTCGAAGTGCGGACTGTGGAATCTTAAGGCTGGCCATCCTAAATCATCAACAATATATTCGCCTTCTAAACCATAACTTGTTAAAAACCACTCATCTGGATCTGCTTTTCCCATATCTGGATCCAGGTTTATATAATATTCATTATTCGCTTCTATGCAGAAATCTTTGTCTGCTCTAATAAATCCTTCACAATTTTCTTCCTTAAACTTAATTATACTATATGTTTCACGCTTCCATGGCGGTCCTATTCTAAATAAATTCTTACTAAATAAAATATCGGCGTTATGTCGATCTAAAAAGTCGTATCCAAGAAGTAAAGGTGTGGTCACCTCAGAGGTTACGTATGCTTCCGCATCAAGGAGGAGGTCACCCATTCTTATAGTGATTTCTACGACTCCTATGACGATTATTGCACTGTCGTTAGCGGCTACCATACACACTCTTGCAGGTCTGATCACATTATCCTTTACGAGGTCATATTGGACAAGCGTCACTTCAGAGCCGCTGTCGACTGTTCCCTGTGTTTCATATTCCTCACGGCTCACAATGTTGCAGGGGACGATTAATTTACGTCTCGCCCTGACTAATTTCATTGATGCACTACGGATATGAATTTTCCGATTATGCGGCGCGTGTGGATCTATTACTAGGAGAGCAGCGCAGTCCGGATGATGGACGTTGCCATTACAAGCCCGAAAGTCGTTGCCATTAACTGGTATAGAGCAAACGGGCTCTACTGCAAGTTTTTTGGCTGTTGAGTGAAATTTTGTTGTTGGATGCTTGGAACTACATCTGGAGTTCGCAAGTTATACGATGGAACGGCATAATTCGTTGTAGGTGCCCAAGGTTGAGTGTTTAACATCGGGGTGTTATATGCCTGTGCGTAACCTGTTTGTTGTCCGTAGGGGTTAAATTGTTGACCATAATTTGACGCAAAGTTATTGTTGAAGCGTGGTGGTCTGAAATTTCTTTGCGGGAATTGAGGTGTCGTTCGATTTCGTAGTCTGCAGTCTCTTGAGAGATGTCCTCTTCTTCCGCAATTGAAACAATTTATTTCCCTCGGTGGATATCTTTCATTATTTTGCAGGCGATATGATTCTCTTGTCGTTTGTCTATATGCATTTTGATTATTTTGCATTCTATTAGGTTCTCTTTCTCTAGACTGTCTTCTTCTAGGGTTACTTTTCGTTACTTTCATTATTATTATTATTTGGGTTTCTTTCTCTACGAGATCTATTTTCTATATTTTCGTTCTCTGATGTTTGGTTTCTAGCTCGGTTTTGCTCACGTTTATTGGAGGTGGGGGGTTTCCATCCTGCCTCTACTAATGCTACTATGACAGGGTCTGTTGGAGATATAGGTGGGGTGACTGGTTTCACTGGTTCTTTTTTCTCTGGAACCTTTCCCTTCATCATCTCTTCCATCTGTTTTGTTAGTTTAGCGATCGTTTCTGTAGCCTTGTTTAGCATTTCTTCCGTTTTCTGAACATCAGTTAAATCTAATGCTTTTTCTTTAAATTCTTTCCAGTCTGTGAAAGTTTTTGAGATTTCACTCTGAGTTTGGAGATTTTTGGATGCAAAAAATTTTCTCATTTCTCCTGTTAGTCTAGGGAGTAAGAGGTCACAAATTTTCTTCTCACTTATTGTAGCATCGAGTTGTTTATAGAGTCGAAAGAATTTTGGTACATTTGTACTGAAATATGTATCATCAAATTTTAACGATTTAATACGTTTTTTTACTGTATCTTTATCTTTCTTAAAGATACGCGTTAAAATTTTCTTAACATCGGACCATGAAGTTTCTGGGGTAATTTCGTTTTCAGCTGCGAATAATTCTAAAGCTGTACTACGGAGGGCTATATTTAAGTTTCGGATCATTTCGTATTCCGTTGCTTCAAATGTTTTTGCTTGGGTTTCGTATTCAAAAAGAAATTCTAGAATATCTTCATCAGGGCCATTTGAAAAATGGCTCGGAGTCCATCTTTCTGACCTTTTCCAAAAATTGTTCATTGCTAGGTTATGTTGTGTATAAGCCTCATTTGCTGCTGCATATCTTGCTTGTTGCTGTTGTTGCAAAAGCAAACGTGCATTATTTTCAGCAATTTCTTCTGGGTTCATTTTATTATTTTCTGATTTTAGAAAAGGATTATTTTTATTTTCAATATTTATTACGTTGATGTACGTGTGATCTTTTTGATCAAGAAATTCCACGCGTATTTCTGGTGGTAATAAATTTATAGGATCAAAAGAATTTTCTTCAGTTGTTATTGGAATTTTACTTTTTGGTTTTTCTAAATTTTCTGGACTTTTTACATGAATTTGGACTGAATGTTGGATTTCGGTCTGTGAGGACTTTCCCTGTCCTTGAGGGACTAGTGACGATAAATCAGCACTAGACTGTGAGGGTCTATCGACAAAAGTTTGATTTAATATTGATTGCTCTCCGAGGAAGATTTCGTCTTCGTCGTTAGGGAGAGAGAAATCAGATGTGACCGAAATTAATTTTTTAGGTGACACGTGGTGTGACACTTTAGATAGAAGTTTTTCAAAACTTGAGCTAAGGCTTCTTCTTGCTAACCTTTTTTCTGTCTCTTCTTTTTTCTTTTTCTCTAATTCTAATTTCTTTCCTTTAGTTTCTAAATCTTCTTCCTCTGTGTCGGAGAAAATTTCTTCTGCTTCGTTGGGGTCTTTATTTTTTATACTTCTTGTTACTCTACGATAACTTTTACTTTCCTCGATTAATTTGTTAAAATCACTTGTTCTTTCAAATTTTTCAGTGTTGGGGTTAGAATATAGTATATGTAACAACCAATGTTTGGGATGTCTACCTTTATATAGCTTTTTCTGAAGTTCAATACGTGTTCTGCCTTCTATCCTTTTTACTTTAGCTGCTTTTAGCACACGATAGAGGAACAATGTGGACACTCGACTTCCCCAATGATTATCAAGGAGTGGGTAATTTCCTTCTTCAGAAAAATTCTCATACAAATTTTTAGGGTAATTTTCAGATTCCAAAATATTTTTTTCAGCTTTTGAATCTAAAATATCCGGGAGTGATGCAATCGTACTTTCACTTTTTTCAGACATTCGCGAGGGTTGGGATATTTTACATTTTACAATATTATTTACGATATCGATAGCGGTTTCGAATTGTTCCGAATTAATGGAAGATAAATTTATAATTTGCTTACAGTTTGGTAACGGATAATTTACTGCGGTATTCTCTAGGTTACTAGCGACTTCTTTCTGGTTGACTCCGTTGGTGAGTGATTTTTTGTTCTCTGCGTTGTCGATCTGGGTACTGGTTGAGCTGACTTTGTTTCTCTTTGATTGCAGGAACCAGTTATGGATTTTTGTTTTATTTTTAAGTTTATTTTTAGATTTGTTTTTTGTTATTAATTTATTTTTAAGTTTTTTATTTTTATTTTTCTTTATCAAATGTTTGCAGTCTTCTGCAATAAAGATTTGATTTCGTATACGTTTGTTTAATTTTTCTCTAATTATTCGAATTATTTTAGTCACGATTTTATAACTTATATGAAAATTATTAGCTCTATTAAGAATTTAATCAATTAATTACGAGCTCCAAAAAAAAATTTTATTTTTCACACGATTTGAAAAAATTTTTTATGAAAATTTCAACATTAATTAAATTAAAAAAAAAATTTTTTCTTCCGAAGGTTTTTTTGTTCGGGCGCCAATTTGTTGCGAGAGTAATTCGTTAATTCGAATTTACCTCAACAAATAAGATAATTTCTTTTATATTATCTTTTATTAATATTTCACGTTAATTATTACAAACACTTCGAAATTATACTTAATACTATTTCTTAATACTAATGAAACCTAATGTCCATAACAGCTAGTATGAACCCTAACGTTTCTACTTGACTGTAGGTTTAGGAATGATCATGTCTTCAAAATGAGGACACGACATCACCTTCGTTTTCATTGTTTTAATCAAATATGGCCGACCAAAAAGGTGGCGTGATACAGGACATCCGCCAAATATGATGACACAATACAGTCAGCATATCTGATGGTGTCTGATCGTGAGAAGCAATTCGGTGTATAGACTGCTATTATTCTAAGAATTAAGAATAATAGTTGTCTATATTTTGTTCGACACGTTTCTGTAGACGAACTGATTTGTCTGCAGAAATGGGACGGAACATGGTTTTGTTTCAGAATGTTAATATATACAGCTACAACCCCCATAATTAATAAATAAAAATACTTTTTATATTTTTATTTCTCGAACTTTCGTATTTACAAAATGCCATAGGGAAACTTCCAAATAACTTACCAGTTTACACTCGTTTTCTTTTATTTTTCTCTGTTCATATAGCTGTGGCTATTGAACTCACCTAAGATAATCTCTCTCTATTATTTAGCAAAATCATGCATCCTTTAAAACTTCATCCAGGTTATCTTACATTGTCCACAAATCTTTCATTTCTTCTGCCTTATCATTTCCACAGTATATGTATGTTGATATAATTGTAATAATAATTGATCTCACCGAATTTTCCATAAAATTCAATCTCAGTTACTTTTAATCTCCCACTTATTGTAATTTTTCATTTTTGTACTGAAGATAATTTTTGTGTATTCTTAATCAGTTCGTTTTTGCTCACAATTTTAATAACATGTTTTGCTCTCCATATTTTGTTGTACATTTTTATTATGTTTGAATACATGTTTGTAAATTTAAAAACGTGTTAATTTTTTAAAAGGCAATGGGTGATACTTGATGGTGTGGTTCCTAAGTTTTATTCCAGGTTTATTGACGATATAAATAAAAAACCACGAAGATCCTAAGGTATGTTTTAATATAATAATTTTTTCAAATTCCATGTTGAAACTGGCACGAATCCTGGTAGGCTGAGTGGGTTGGGAAGTGATGATTCTACGTTACCTCCCAATGCAGTAGTTACACCCGAGAATATTTAGCCATGGTTTGTGGTTTTATATGAAAAATAATGTTGAGACTGTGAGTGGGATGTTGTAATGACCCCCCCTGGCATACTACAAAGTTATTTTCATTGAATGAAAACCTTCAAGATATTATCATTAATAATAAGAAAAATTTGGCAATCTTGTAAATATCTAGAGACAAACAAAAATACCTGGGGAATAAATCTGAAGCAGTTTTATAAATGTCTAGTCAAAAATGTATATTATTGATAATTCTATTATTTTTAAGTGGAAGAAGTTGTGCTATAGTAACTTAACTACACTTTTTTCTATCTAATTTAATAATATATAACTATCTCAAGTCCAAGATTAAGTACTTTGAACTAACATTTTTACTCAATGCTCTTTACAAAAGTAACTTATGTAGGACTTAAGAAACAGACACCACAACCTGTCAATTCCAACAATATTTTTCTACTACCATTGTCGCAGTCAGGAACCTTGGGATAAATCACCTAGACTGGATAGTGGTCACAGAATTACCACGACCCAGCCCTGAATAGCCTGCCAGATATCTGTTGACTCAAATTTCAACCATGTCTGGGAATAAATTCTAATTTCCCTATATTTTGACTATTTCTAAATCCGCGAGAGTTTCACCAAAATGCCATCAAATCAGAAGCCACAGACTATACAAACCTAAAAACTGCCCCATTGCCACTTAAAAACAAATCAACACATTGTTAATAAAAATAAACATATAATATGAAAATAAAAACCAGTATACATATTTAACAACATATATAAAAAGTTCGTCACTAAATAATTCAGTCTGTATAAGACAGACGGGTACAGCAAAATATGATGTGCATTCGCACAGCGCACAGAAACGAGAGTTAAAAAAAGTGAATAAAATATATTTAATAAAATTATTTTGAGATAAAAAAGTTCGTGGAAATAGAGAGGGAAAAAACTGGTGCGAGAATATAGAAAAATTACTGTTGGTCAATTTCCTCTGTGGCAGCAACTGAGGCAGCAGTTGTGGTGGATGGGAAAAGGGGAGTTAGAAAAATATTGGCAGGTATTTACTTTGGATGGAACTGCAGCAGCATCTTAAAGAGTGCAGAGAGAGAAAATGAAATAATAAGAGTGCAATGAACGAGTGAAAGATAAAAAAAATAAAAAAGTACAGAAAGAAGTGAGTGACAAGAAAAAGTGTGAGGAAGAAGTGAAATAATTATATGTGAAATACATGAACAGAATGAAAATGCCAGTTCGGGAGATATATATGAAAGAGAATAATAATTTAATCAGGCCCGTAGCCACGTACAGGCTAGACCAGGCTCCGCCCAGTCTAGACAAGTTCCAGCCTGTTCTGGCATTTTTTGGGCATATTTGCATCCATAAAGGTAAAAGCGCAAATATAGTTTTTTTTTTTCATCTTCGAAGCAAACAAAAGGAGTGAAAAAATTTTTTGTTTTTTTTAACACCTATTTGTCAATGGGGGATACCTACGCCACTGCCATGAGAGAAAGTGCGTCCCCCAACAATTTCAATAGCCCCTGCTGAGAAAACTGTATGGCTACGAGCCTAAATTTAATAGAACTTTGGGAAAAAAACAGGCAGATATATGCACGTAGCCTAAGATTCTAGGCTACGAGAGAAGTTTTATAATAGGTATAATCTAAATCCATGGATAAATAATTTTTAATGGGAATTTTCAAGAGTATTAATTTATTATTATTTAATTTTGGATTTTTTGAATAGGCCGCATGCGTCAATATTAAAAGCAACTTTACTTTTTTAAATTAACTTAGATAATAAAATAAAATCAATAGATATTTTTATCTGGATTTCAAGAGATTGAGTGAAGCTCTCCATCTTATTTTAGATCTAATGAATAGAAAGGTAAATTATATGAATTTCCAATTTTTATGCTAAGCCATGATTGGTCTGGAAATAAAAAACTATCATGGTTACAGCCCTAACTTTGTATCTCGCACCATTTTTTAAGCAGCTGACATAACTGCTAAAAATATCCATATACAGATTATAATATCTGTTAGTTGAATACCATAGGATTTTTTTCGAATTGAAATGAAGAAATTATGTATATATGTGGGCTTCAACTTGGCGACGTTAATAATATTTTTTCTCAACCGATACAGCAAAAAGAGTTTATTATTAAATTGATTTGGGTTAGGAAAATGATAGATTTCCGAGTCAATTCCAAATGGTAGATAATAATTTTTAATACTTCACTAATGTAGTAATGGAGTTTATACTTCACTATTTTTTTGGCTATTTCTTCACCTCGCTCTTTACGCATACTCGAGGGTAAAAAGGTCACTAGGAAAAAGGGCAATTTTACATGATGATACCTATACATCACCAAATTCATAGCTTCTTAATTATTTAATTACTACCTGAAATTCTGTTCAAAAATTAAATTTATCTATTTAATCAAATTAATAATAACCTCTTTTTATTTCATCTTTTTTTCCTGTTCGTTAATTATATTATATATAAAAGCCACTTCTGTAATGCCATCATATAACTAGTTAGGCTACTATAGTTACGGATATATCCGGATAATTATGTGTATATTTCAGTTTCAGTCTAATTCTAAATAATTTTTCTCAATTTGCACCTGATTAATTGACAATTCCGACACATTTATATTATAGTTCATGTAGGTAGTCTGTGAATTATTGCTGCGTAGCAGCATTGTGTACTAGCTTGTCATGAATAAATTCAATAAATGACATTGGTTTTCCAAAAATGAATTCAATCGGTTTAGCTAGTTTGGAAGAAAAAGAGTTTGTGAGATGTGAGTTATACTTATTGCACGATGGAATGAAATTTCACTCAGAAACTATTTGATGAAATCAGTGCGAATTCATACAAATTTTCCCTCTATAATGGTAAACACTTGAATCAAATTACAAATTGATGGCGGACCCGCGAACGATTCATAATTAAAGTTTTTTTTTCTCTTAAAAATAGATTCTATTTTTTTTTTTTAAACAAAAAGAAAATTTCTTACTGATTTGGAAAATAAGTATTAAATTAATTACGCCTACCTACCTGAAATGCATTTACTAATATTCCCATTCTAATTAAACGAGATCGAATTTTATCCAACTGATCTAACGCCACCTTCCATACTAAATAACTTTCTTCGTGCGCCAAGTAAATGATAGTGTTGAATACGATTTCATATGATAGTCTTCCAGCCTCACTTATGGCAAACATATCGGAAATTAAACGTACACGAGTTAGTTCGTCGATCTCTAGGTACTCGTTTGGGTTAAGCAGAGTTTTCTGAATCAATATCCAGTTACGGTCGTCATAAGTAGTTCGACATGGGACTGTGAAACAAGGATGTAAAATTAGTAAGACCAAATTTAAAACAAAAAAAGAAAATAAATAAAACAACACATTCGATACCAAGCCTGTTGAAAAGATAGATTTCTCCTATACTAGACTGATGTATTACACCTATTGCCAGCTGCGTTCATTGTAAGTTTCCATCATCGGAGTAAAATTGACTGAGATATAAATCCTAATTATGCGAATACAAAATTTTATTTCTAACCGTAAACGATTACGCCTTCCAATTCGTCTACTAATTTCAATCTCTAACTAAAATTCCATATAAAACTGATTCAATCTGTCAGCATTAAGCTAAGGGGAGTCAGCACTTCAATAGTTAACTTTGATGCTGATCCTTTTGCACAGAATAAAAAATATTTATGCTGACTGTTAGATTATGGGAATGGCATGTATAGGATCATGGAACCCGTTATTTGGATCAAGAGAATAACATTGCTTACGCGTTCGTTGCAAACAAATGTTGTAGGTACCTACAAAACGCAAATTGACCAATTCATCAACTACTGGCCCTTACTGCACTCGCATAGAGCTCCTGTTCGTAAACATTATACTTGTTGAGAAATTGCTCACTTTCCTCCCTATAGTTACATAGAATACTATTCTGAATAAAATAAGGTTTTTTTCGTGTTCCTTTCCGTCCCTATAGTGGAGCCTTTTACTTATTGGCCTCTCAGATGAATTTAACAACAAATTCTTATTTTGAGAAAATTATTTATAACTTATGTCAAATAGATTATCTAATGTTTGTTTTTGAAATAAAATTTTTTGATTCGTTGGCAGCGATATGAAATGTTCAGTTTTCTAATACCTATTTAATTACTAGGCCCATAGGTAAGTTTTTCTCTGTGCTCACAACCTATGCTCTTAGTCTAACTCAAATCTCAATGTTTGAATGTCGTCCTGTATTGGGTTATTCATGTTATCATGCACCATATGAAATTAAGATTATGGTCATATGGTGGATGATAAAATTAACAAGTAAGGTGCGAATGCTTTGACTGAATAGTACTGGACCTGTAAAGGAAGATTATTTTTGGTCAAATATGCCGGCGCTAAATAGGCAACCAGAGCGTACCTGTTCACGTACTTTGCTTTGTGTTTATGTACACTATACTTGTGAATTTAAGGGATGTCTTTATCAAATGTATTCTAAATTGGTGAACTCAAGCAAAACGTCGAAAATACTCAGAAGGTACTCTATTGTTGCCCACATTTTTGCCGGCATGTCATGACATTAAAATGTACATTAGTCTTATGAAGCTTTACTGGACCATTACTATCACACGTGATCAAAGGGTAAATGAAGTACGATTCATCGACATGTTATTATTCAAAAGTAAAAAAATATATATTATTTTGAAATAAATTGTCCGAAATGACCACCAACAGCCATAATACCATGGGCGCAAGTTGCAGGGGAGGCAGGACCCAAATGAATTTTACCCCACAAAAAGTTATTGAAAATTTTTCTTTTTTTCTCAGCAACTAAGAAATTTGAAAAAATTGTTTAATAAATTCATGATGAAGGATTCCAGAGATGAAAAATTTCCAAATTTCTAAATTTCAAAGGTGAGGAGTAAAAAAAATAACATAAAACTGATTTTGGCTCCCAAAATGTAAAACCCTATTTCATCTATATATGACACAATAATTCCTATAGGTACCTTTGGAATAGCCACCAAGGTCCTCTAATTTCATCGTTTCGATCATTTTTTGGGCGGGGGTCACATGTCATTTGTAATTTACAAATATGGACCATATTCCCTTTCAGAGAGACTCTGTAACGTGATAAATGATTACTGGGTCAAAATTACCTATGCTCTTTGCTCAATTAAACCATCTTCAAGCTAAGCTTACTGATCACCTGAAGTATGTGACATGATTGTATTGACGGTCGTCTTGAACAATTTATTTGAAAATGTTCATTTATCATATTAATTACATTAAGTATGTTGAATCCGTATTTGCTATTTCCTTCATGTATTTTACTTTAGAATTATAATGTATCATAATCGATGAATTGTATCACAATTTTCTTACTTACTCATTTTATCAATCACCTCAATATTTATTTCCTATGGTGCATGATAACATGAATAACCCTGAATATTCTACTTTGTAGACATGGTGGAATAATACAAAAATTAGGGTGAAAAATATGTCAATTTAATGTTTATATTTGGTGTTACGTTTTAGTTGGTAGAACCTCTCTTTTGATGAAAATCTGGGATTATTTTAATATCCATTTTCATCCTAAAACAACCACGAACTGACTTGTGAAAACTGAAAGAATAAAATCGAAATAACAAAAAAAATGAATTAAACCCTTTCAAAATTTCTCAGACGAGATAATTGTTTCTACTTACCAGTACTCCAATTATTGAATTTGGCACTCATTGCCATTATCACGTATAGATGGGTTTGTATGTCATTATTCACTTAAGCCTACCTCGAATTTCATAGCAAAATTTTATAATTAACACCAACTTGGCGAACTTCAGAATTCTAGTACATCTTGCTAGAGATATTTTAAAAGGGTTTTTGTTTTCTCTTTATATTAAATTTTCTTTATTATTTTGAAGTAGGTTCGAACTTTTAATGAATGTTTTTTTGCAACATCCACCGCAACCTATTAACTATAAGTGAAATACAAGATATTATCCCAATGCAAAATATTAAAATTCCCCCCATGCCTAAATTGGGACTTGACTGGATAATTCAATCACAATCTTCGTTGCACACGTGAAAAAAGAGAAATTCGATGACAACGGGAATTATTGAAATTCCTTCAATCATAGAATTGTCAAAAATATCTGGAAAACTGAAATTATGATGTATGAGAAGAGGTTTGTTGTCAGTACTATATCAACCTGAACGAAGCCGACTGGCTCCCACCAAACCAAAATAGTTTGGCCAGCACCAGATTTCGTCTCTTTTGAGATGAATTTATTACTGTTTATATAGACAAATAGGTGAATGGAAGTGACAAAAATGCATAGGTATTTCACAAATTGGTGGCCTAACTTCAAAGTATTTAGAATTTATATTGATGTGAGAAAAAGAAGATCAAAGAGAATTAATGAAGGAGAAGAAAGTAGACGAAGTGTCCTCAATGATCGATGGAAAATATAAAAATTTAGCACCAGTCTAATCGACACAAACACACAAAAACACAGGTTTCCGTTTAATTCGTGGTAATTGGCAATTCTGCTTTAAAACAAACAATATTTCGAAAAAAGATATTACTTAAATCGAAAAATATTTTATCGATTCTGAAAAAAATTCAATGGACCTGATGGAAATCCCCATCATCATGTAGAAACAATTTCATAAAAATAGGTGTTCTGTGTAGGTAACGTGTCAGTTAATACCAGAACAAACATAGAAAAACCATGCTGGTCAAATTAACAACCTAATCTTCCTTTTTTTTTTCAGAATCAATAAAAAACACAAACATTTTAAATCTTGTGAACCAAGATGCGGACATGTTAGGGTACTTGAAGGCGGTTGTTACCTGTCAGTGGGCATGACGTAGGAGGCAGAGAAGTAGGAGTAGGTATAAACTTTCATTTGAGCGATGATGGTGCAACAGCTTCCACTGAGGTACAATGTGAGTGGGGATAGGTAATTCAGAAAGAAACAACAAATAATACTAAACGCAAACTCCGCACCTTGAATTTGATCAACAATATTCCGAAATAGTGAAAAAAAATGAAGTGAAAAGAATGAAGTTCCTTGGAAAAGTGCAAAGATCCGTGTGTACCTATTTTTTCAAAAGTTATATTGACTGCAGAGGGGGAGCGGACTGTGCGAGGAAATAGTACATCATCGTCTATGTGATTTTTATAAGAAAACTTGCTTCAATTCCGAAAATGTTGTCGACGATGGTATTGGAAAGGCGCTTAACAATGAAAAATATATTTTTCTTTCTCTGAATCACCTAGAATTTGGTTAGGGCATTAGAGTTCTTCAGAAATGAATAAGGTTTTTGTACCGTTCAGTTGCAAATTAAAAAGTATCCATTGTTCCTTATACGCATCAATGGTCAACTGCAATGAATCATTACACGTCAGCCAATGAGTAACTCCAACGTTGTCAAATTTTAGATCTCGTTTAGTCGTATAGCTTAGGGGAATCGTCCAACATGTATTCCTATTTTGAGCGTCATTTTCTTCCTCGAGTACAACAAAAGGTTCCTGCGAGCATTTCAATCAGTGAAGGAATACCTGCATTGTCGGTACGAATGTAGATAGTTAATTAAGAAATAAATACTCACTTGTTTTATTATAATACTGTTTTCACCGTTATAATAGGATCTGGTCACAGTAACGAGTGGATATCCCTTGTTATTTATCCAACTCTGCATAATCATTTCCAGGGTGAAAACGGAAGGGGCCATCATCCCGAGGACATTCCATACATCACTCACTTTCGAATTCCCATATTTGAATTCATTCAAATAATTGGTAACATTCGATTCAAGCAGTGTTTTACCCAAGAAAAAATTGATCATTCGGAAGAGATGGTATGCTGAAATTTTCCATGTAATGATGGAATTTAAAGTTGCAAGAGAAAATTATAAAATATTTTATTAGCAGTAGGTAATTTATTTTTTCTTTCAGAAAATATTGATTTGAGTTGATGATTAACTTGACCGATAGATTCACTCATTAATCTGAATATTTGTAAGTACCTAGGTGCCCAATTAACCCAGTCAAAACTCAAATAATAAAACCTATTGACTGAGAACTAAAGAATCAGTTTGTAAAAAATGAAAGGGAAACAAAACTCAGTAGGTCTGTTCTATTATCCAAAAAAAAAATCAACCCTTACAACTCAAGGTATTACCTTCAGTATCATGTGGCGTTTTTTTTGTACCATAACAACACCAAAGATTATCAATTCAAAGTTATTTTTGTACATGAGGGTAACACTGAGGATAGAGCAGGACAGCGAATCTTGCACTTGTCATCAAGTAGATAGGTGTACAAAATCTGGGAAAGAAGGGCAGTGTTTTATTTATAGGTTGATATAGGCAAGAGATCGCTGTTATCAACAATGAGGTAGTTCAGTGTTAATGGTGTTACATTTTGGCATTGTTTTTGGATCAACATTTTCTGAAACAAACCCAGTATGTTATCAGAAAGATATGTAGTAATGGTGTGAAATATTAATAATTTCTCATACCAATATTTTTCCTTTAAATACTTACCTAATTTCCCTCTAATAAATGATTGATACAATGAGAATTTGACCACATATTCATTGTTAAATAATAAAATCTTTAAGATTCACAGAAATAAAACTTACAAATGCTGTGGGAGTTGTGTTGGAGTATTTCATTCACATTGTAACCTCAAAATTTAAAAAAAAATAGGGATAAAATGTATCAATACTGTGGGAACTGCCTTACTTTGTCTAATATAAAATACATTTGCCAGTTATAGTCGGCGGTGAGATGACCGTGTGGTTCAGTTCACCACTTTTAGCTGGCAAATTTGGTTCAATTCTACAAACTGACAAAACCTACATCTGGTGACCCTTGACATATGCTGGACATACACACATCCTAGTGGTGCATGGTGGAACTCCTAACTCTTCTTTCTAACCTGAGTTGCCAATAGATGGCGCCCTATATAGTGGAAATAGAACCTGTATAGGTATAAGAGGCATTTCTGACTCCACCCAACTTCCCACAGCATTTAATGTCGTTCAAGTCGTGTTGAGTCTCTCTAGGGGGGAGTGTGTGGGAACTGCCATACCTTGTCTAATATAAAATATATTTGCCAGTTATAGACAGCGGTGAGATGGCCATGCGGTTAAAATCACCGCTTTTAGCTGAGAAATATGTAGGTCCCAGGTTCGATTCCACTAACCACCAAAAACTACCAGGAAAAATATTGATAATTCCAATATTGATATTTCAAGAAGAATATTGATATGTATCAATATGTTTTGCACCACTTTATTGTTAATAAAATAAATAAAATAAAAATTCCAATTGATATAAAAATTATGCTTCTAACTTTAAAATTTAAAAGTATATTGTAGCTGAGAGGAAAATGAGAGAGGTAAAAAATAATATTAGATATTTCCTCATCATCATGAAGAATAAGTATTTGGACTTATCTTATTCAATTTCAACCCCCAAAAATCCAAAGTTATATTGTTTGATTTTCACACGTCGAGAAAGATGTTGATTTTACATCAGTATTTGTAATCTTTTTCCAACTGTATTTAAAGGTGGTTACCCTAGGTAAATCATGATAAGAAATTTCAACTGAAGTATGAGATTCTGTTGAAATATAATAATTTAACCAGTTTTAATTCTACCAAGAAAAGCTTTTAAAAAGAGATTTTCTTGTGGCCATGGCCTTCAGCTCATTTTTAAGAATAGCTAATCAATTCATAAAAACTTTCCCCGAACTCTAATGTGCAGCTGATATAAAAATTATTCTAAAACTGATGCATATGGCTACGCCTCACTAATAATAAAGAAATTTGTAAATAAATAATAAATAAAAACCCCCAATAATAAATATATTCTGCAGTACTTAAGATTGAAAATAATTTATAATTTAAAATTCTATAGTGTGGGGACTCACTGGTATGAGGTAAAAGGAGCTCGGACCCCTCGACGACAGTTGCTGCCCCAAAGGGCAGGCCAATTATTCGTCTACATGATGTTAAACACACGAAACTCATTTGATCATAATTACCTGCATGTACTTGCAGGTAATGTGCGAGTACTGAATCGTGACACGGTACGATGATGTCACAATTCGTACACAAACCGGCCAGACATCTCTTATCTCGGTAGGGGATGATATGACCTGGCCATTCCCACTAACGTACGTATTACCTTACGTACGTGTGTTTGTGTGTGTGTGCCAAAACCAGTATATAAACTCTTAGAACCGGCTCTAAAATCGCCAGTGTTCGGTCTGGTTCTAGCTTACCCGTACTTACGTACGAAGTGGCTGAACACGCTTAAATTCTGTTGAATTTCCTTCTGGTGAGAATATCTCTCACAACAAGGTATTCCACATACAGTAATATAAATTTAATTCCTCATACTAACATCTACTTTTCCACAGTACTGTAATTTCTTTCTCATCCAAAATTTCTCCACATCACATTTAATAACACATTTTATACTTACCTTTTTCTGCTTCCCTTGCTGTGGCTTTTTGTTTCTCTCTTCTTCCTCTTTACTCTTCATTCTTCTATTTATTTCCTATTTTCATCATCTGTTCTTGTTTTCTTTATTTTTCTTCTTTTCTTCTCACTACTTCATACTTCTTAAAATAATCTCTGTTTTCCCCCTTTCCTCTCTGAAACAAGTAGCCACAGCAAAACAATTTCTATTATTTTTTTTTCACTAGTTTTTCCCACTATATGCATCTTTTCAACTTATACTCCGTTTTATCTATCACTCTTTATCTTTAATACATACACTCAGTTTAAATTCTCTGTACATTTTTCAATTCAATTTATAACATACCACAGGATGCAATGTTTTAATTTACTATGTGAAAATACATGAAGGGTTGAACTTTTTTTAATATGTGTTGAATTTTTATTAGGCAGTGGGTTATATACTGGTGCCTTCTGAGGTTTTTAAGTTAAATGCTCAATTTGTAATCAGATGTTGTGGTTAATAGTAGCAGTTCGATTAATATAAAAATTAATTAGAGTATGATATAAATTCAAATCCACCAATTACCTGAAAGGCTATTAGGACAGGATGGTAATTAATTCTACCTCAGTTACCGTCCTGTGTAAGATGACTTTTGCTGAGATTCCAACTACATTAAAACAGGTTAATTCTTCAGAGTGACTTTTTGTGATTGGTTCATTTTTTTACTTGTGATGATAGATGTATACCAAATATTTTAATAGGACAAATTAAAAAAAATGATTTTTAGCCGAGAACAAACTTAATGACTTCAAACATTCAATGTTTCCATCCACCTCCTTTGATTTGATAGATTTGAGCTGAGGATCTCTTTTTTCACTTACATACAAGCTGTATGTTAAATCAACTACCATGTATTTTCTTTTGAAGTAATAAGAGTTTTTAGTTCTTCTGCTGTATTTTTTAGTTCTTCCACTTTATTGTTTATTTCATATTTTTCAAATACTTACCAGTAAATAGAAATGAAAGTTAAATTAGAATAAAAATTAATGTAATAACCGAATTTTTTTAATTTACTTTCTCTCTTATTTTTTAGTTTTTATGTAGAAATTCAGTACATAAAATTTACTTATTAATTTTGATTTCATGAATTGATTTGTAGTAGGTACCTGCTAAGGAGGGTTTAAACTCAATTTTCTAATCTCTAATCTATATTCTGTAAAGTTTGGAAATTCTATCTTCAGAGAATATATCAAGTGAAAAAGTTTAAACCAAAGTTCCAAACACAGGGGCATATTCAGAATAAACCCCCTGTAACAACTTAATAAACAATAGCACATTCAATCCATTCAGAATAAGATGATTGTTTACCAGATGAAATCCTAACAACATTCAGAATAAAACTTCCTTCACACGGGTAAAGCTTTTGAAACCAACTCTCAAAATAATTAAATGTTACCCAAATGGTTGTTTACGTATTCGAGTAAGTTAGTTAGGTGATCTGACATGCTATCACAACATGAATCAATCAAATTATGGTTGTCGCATAAGTTACCCTACACAATTTAGAATAAAAGTGAAAAACCAAGGAAAACAAGTGAATTATCAAGAAGGTAAGATTTAACCAGGTTTTTTTTTTATTCTAAATGCACTCCTGTTCTTCCATGTATTTTACAATTATTCAACGTTACATCAGTGTAGGACACATTTTTCATCGGACTTGCATTTATGTGTCTGTGTGCATGTAACAAGATGGGTATGGAGTCCTTAGTACACAGTAGTCCATAAACAATATTTACTGAATTTGGCCCCCCATACTTATGTACAAAGCTGGTGAACATGCAAAACCTCTAGAAGATCTTCTGTCTAGCGAATCATTTTTGCACATGACCAAAGGTATTACACACAAAAGTTAAAAATGCTATTTACAACATTTTGATTCCATTCTTTTTTGTTTTAAGCATAAATAATAAAATTGGTACCCAATATTAAGTTCATCATCTCAATTTATTGTAATGTAATGAAAATAAAAAATTAAATAAAATTGAATCAATCAAATTATAGGATGATAACACTTGGAAAGAGAAGACAAATGTTCAAATTTTCTGTTGATATTTATTGGACATTGGGAGCTTCGTGTCCATATTAAATATATACTGTGTATGGAGTAATTACTAAACAATAAAATAACACTCCAGTACCGCACCAAGTAATCACATTATTATAAAAGAGTAACAAGAAGATGTTAACTCTACGAGTACAAGAAGAAGAAGTGAGTGTAGAAATAATCTTCAACAGTAACAACGGCGGTATTGTACATAGGTGTAGCCAACAAGTGCTCAAGCAATCAGTGTAACCCCAACACTCCCTCCTTGATCGAGTGACGCAGTTGGATTTGAATTCTCGAATAATCTGTCATTGATGTGGTAAAAGAAATATTTGGAGAAAACCATTATGATGGAAAAAATCCAGTTTTATTGAAATAACACTTACTCCTGTCGTTGAGGAAAAACCGTATAAACAGTAAAAAAACCTCAACTTAGATTTCTCCGATATCTATGCTCCGTACTCTCAGCTCTGTTTTAAATCTCCTTAGAGGAAAACTTATAAACAAGAAAAACCTCTATTTCTCCGTTTGTTACTCCTTTTTGAAGAAACCCTTTTACTCCACAAGGTAAAACTTTGAAACATTACCAAAAGATATTAGAGCTTATATATTATTATTATTATTATTACTTAATTAGCCTTAAGCCACCATAAGACTATTTAAGCAATTTATTATTCTCCTCCGAAATAAAATATCAGGTTTGTACAAAATAATAAATTCATGTAATTAAGGAAATACAAAAATGAAAAACATAAATAATTTAAATAACACACAAATAATAATAATAATAATAATAATAATAATAATAATAATAATAATAATAATAGTAATAGTTACTCCTCCTGAGAACAAACATATTTACAAGTGGGTAGGTAGTACTTAAATAATAATGACTTATTTTTGACAAGATTGTTTCTTTTGATGTATTAAGGTTTTTCTCCATTTCATCTCCGATCTACTGCATACGTGTCTACTGTTTGTCTGTAAATAAATTATTTTATGTTACTAACACTCCAGTAACATTTAATTCATAAATATATATTGCACTCCAAATTTTAGTAGTTGGTGTTATCCTTGAAATTTAATATTCTCCGTACAAGTTTTTCAAATACTCCTATTGGCAAAGGTTTAGTGAATATGTCAGCCTCCTGTTCTTCAGACACAATTTTAACTAAATTTACTTTACCATCTTGTTGAGCTTGTCTCACATAATGATATCTCGTGTGAAGATATTTTAAGCCTGGTGCTCCTACCATCTGAGCTCCTTTGATAGCAGATTTACTATCACAGTAAATTGTCGCCGGTAAATAAGAAACTTCTATTATTTTCTCCGTTATTTCAGCTTGAGTCTCTATCTCCTTGTCCAATTCACTCATGGCTATGAACACAGCCGCACAGGTGGAAGTAGTTACACACCGCTGTTTGTAACATTTCCAAGCAATTAAGTCTCCAAATAATTTAACAGCATACCCAGCTGTAGAAGCTCCAGTTACTGAGCAATCTCCCCAACCTGCATCCGAGTAACCTTCGATAAGTTAATCCTAAATTTTCCGTATATTTAATATATCTAAATATTCTTTTTAACTCCTGAATGTTCTCCGATGTAGGCTTTGATTGACATCTACTCATTAACTTGTTTCTTCAGTCAGATATAACAGACCTCTGACAGCTTCTCTGAACGGATATTTTTCTCCAATTTGTGGTTCCTCTGTCTGTTCGTAATTATTTTCATTTCTCTATTTGACTTGCCTTGTCACCATAGGTGTTTTGAAAGGCTTACAGTCTTCCATTTTAAATCTCCTCAACTGTTTGTTGATGAAACGAGACTGTTTTAACTCCAATTTGCATGTTTTAGGATCCTCATTTATTTCGGCAATAGCTGTATAAAAGAACTCGTCTGTATCATTCTCCGAGTCTCCAATATTAACAAGGTTTTCTCCTTCAATATTAAATGCTTCAACCTTTTGTCTTTTCGCCTCAGACAATCTCCTTGATTTTCTCCGTTAAATTCCTGTTGAAGCAGGAATTTCTTCTTCTTTATCCGATTCGGACTCCATTTTAAATTTATCAAACCAGTCGTTATAAATATGTTTATTTTTCTCCAATAGTTTATATTTCTCCCTATAAACTATTTTCTCATTAAAACGTACGTCTCTCGATTCGATAAACGTTTTATTCTCCGGGCTATAGAGTAAGTAACCTGACAGAGTATATCCAACCAAGATGGCTGGTATACCACATCCTGAGAATTTAGTCTCCTGTCTCCTTTTCACCTTAAAATATGCCAGACAACCAAATCTCCTTAATTAGTTGAAATGACAATTCGTATTAGGCGAATTCTTATTTATTGGTGTCTCATAGTTTATAGATTTGTGGGGTGCCTGATTATACACATGAACAGCTGCTTTGACTGCCAATTCCCACATACTCCTGGGCAAACCTGAATCTAGCATTAATGCTCTTACTCTGCTCTGTAATGTTTGGTTGAATCTCTCCGCTAGTCCGTTATGTTGTGGTGTATCAGGTGGTGCTAGTTGTAGGTCAATTTTCTCATGTTTTAATATCACCTTTGTGTATCCTCCAGTAAACTCCGTACCTTGATCTGACCTCAAGTAGCACACCTTAACATCATTTCCAATTAAATTACGAGCATTACGTAAGAACAACTCCAAACATTCTCCAACTTCTGACTTATAGGTCATGATGTGTGCCTGAGCATAACGTGAGTAGTTGTCAATAAATACTACCATAAATCTCCGTCCTCCAGGAAATGTTTCTGGTGAGATAGGTCCCATTACATCTGAATGTATCATTTGTAATGGTTTCTCCACTCTCCATCTTGATTGTTTGAAAGGCAACTTTGATAAATTAGCTATCTCACATGTTTCACAGTCCCTAATTCTTCCAGTGAACTGAACTCCTTTTAATTCAGGATGTGTATTAGCTAGTTTTTTTAAGTATTTCTCCAATAAATGATCTAATTTGTAGTGCCAAAATAGCTCAAGTGGCATTTGTTTATTTGTAATCTCCATGATGGTAGTAACAGGCAATTTATCTCCGTCTAATATATATCCATCATACTCTATATTTTCAGTGTCAGTGACTGATTTTTCATTTTTCTCCTCAACTCCCTCTGTCTTTTTCTCCTCAAGACTTTATCTTTCTTTATTTTCTCTAATTTCTCCTCATTATTATCACTGTCTCCTCTCTCCAATAGTTGTTTATCTTCATTCTCCGATAGCGTAGGTGAACAATTCTCTTTATTGATATTTTCTCCATTATCTTCATACTCTTGGTTCTTACTTTCTTCTCCTAAAATATCTCCTTCATCTCCTACTCCCTCCAAATTGTTTTCGAAGTTATGTCCCCGACATGAGCCTGTTTAAAAATAATACGATGGGCTAACTCCGGAGCCTCTTCGTCATAGACAGGTAAGCTAAAAGTATGGTCAGTATAGAACTATAATTTAAAGAAAGGCTTGTTATGAGATCCTTGAAAATAAACCGTATTTTGTTCCAGATTTGTAATACGTACGGATTTATTTTCAAAGATTATAGTAAAACCTATGTCTACCAATTTTGTTGCCTTGTAAGTCACGAGTTACCAATGTACCTAACTCCGTACATGGTAAACGTGAACTTACATGAGCACTTAAAACTTTTTCCATATAGGCTTTACGAGATTGTAAAGAATATGCAGTAGACATTAAATGCTGAGTGGATCCGCTATCAGCTAAGAATGAAATTTTATGAGTACTACCTGATGACTCCGTATTTGGTCTTTTCTCTGGTTGACCAACCTCCATGGGGGTTTCCTCCAAACTAGTGGCTATTGGAGCTGAATCAGTTAGGGCGTTCTCCAATTTGCTAATGCTGGGGATGCGGCTCGGTGGCAGTGGAATGTTTAAATACTCCGGAATATACTTCACAGTGTCTGGTCCCATCACTCCGGTAATTGTTACCATTTCGGTCTCCGATTCGACTGTCTTCTCCGCTTCGATATCCAGGTTCTCATTGACAGCCGACTCAAAGATAAATGACCAGTACCACCAGCTGTATTTTCCCTCTCTTGATACACTTCACCAAAATGTGTGTTGTTGTGACTTCTCCGCACATATAGCACATTTTCCCTTCCACTGCAGGATTTGGGTAGTTTACTCCAAGTGCCCGTATCGTTGGGAATTGTAACACCATATATTGTCTTGAGGGGATGAGGTGCATGTTACTCCAGTTTGTATTCCTCATCGACCTCTGTAAACAATATTTTTCTGAGGTGCCACCGTAGCTCCACATCCAACTCCATCAGGTTTCTTCTCCGATTGTTTATTCGCCTCCGCCTATGGCTTCTCCGATCTCCTTGGTTTCGATGTCGATATTTTAGCCACTGATTTTTGGAGAGCTCCCCCAGGTGTGGCTGCCTTCGACAAAGCCAATTTCTTGCCCGACTTCAATTTTGAATTCTCCACCATTTCCTTTACAGTTGCTTTGGATTTAACTGTAATGAATCGAACCACAAATAAATAGGCGTGACATCACTTACTCCTTCTCCGTTTCAAAACATTAATCAAATGAGCAACCCCTAAAATCATCACGGCTTACCCCATCTCCATTCAACTCCTTCTTCAAGAAGGCAACTCTCCATCTATGGGTCAACTTCTTCATATTGGTTGGATTCACTGACTAACTCTTCCTCCAAATACTCCTCCACCGCATACTCTGAACAAGATGAGGCTGAATCAGACACGTTGCCATTGCCACCGCTCTGTTTGCGGCTTCACGTACTATCTCCTTCTCTGGACTTCGCCTTTCTACCTCTCTGCATCTTACTATTTTAAGAATACATTGTTTTATCTCAAAATTCTTACTCCTATATTATATATAATATTATTTAGTTCGAAGTTGGTTTGGCTCTTTCTCCTTTACGGGGTATTTTTCTCCTTCTTCTCCATTAATAATTTTGAGGGAAACGTATGACCTTGCTCCTGAACTATGATAAGGAACATGATTATACATAACTCGGAACACTATATTCTTTAATGTGAGGAACACACACACATCTACAGAGACAGTTAGTCAACTATATTTCATTCCACAAACGCATCGTCCATCCGTATAGTTAACCCGCAAACAAAGATTGTTGTGGATCGAGTGTATTTCAGCCTCTAATCATATTACTCCGATTTTGAGATGGATTTTTCTCCTCTGCCTCCTTCTCCTCCAATAGAGCCTTTGGTGGTGTTTAGTATTATTATTACAAAATTATACACTCGATCCTACTACCACCTTAAATTATCTCCTAACTCCTATAAAACCGAATAGCTTTACTGTATTCTTTACTCCCTACAGTAAAGGTATTCTGAATAGCGGGGGAGCTATTTTTATGCATCTCCTTCTCCAATTTTCCATTAGGCTACTGTATGCGGTAGTCAATTCTCAAATTTTTACTTCAAAGAAAAATATATGGTGGCACCCTATACACCGATATTTATATTCGTAATCACTCCCTATACTAAGTGCTTTAATTTTTCCAAAGGATAAAACAATTATATGAAACATGTTTTATCACACCAATCAACTCCTAGCATACGCAAATAATTTCAGGTACCCACGTGACACCAACAAAAAAACAAACTTAATAAAACTTATTTGACGAATCGTCGAAAATATTCACAAAAGAATAATAAAGTTAAAGATATCATGAATGAGTAAGCCGTTGAAGTGATGAACAATAATAAAATACTAATAAGGAACAAATTCCACACAATATACACCATTGGTGTCACAAACTCGGAGACGTTGTTTCAAAGCGAATGAAGATTGCCAAAAATAGATCGACCTCACTAACTTCGCAATTAAAATGGATCGACCTCAATCCTTCATCCTGATTGGCCAATCCTCCTTATCTGTTTTCTCCAAATTCAATAAAAGAAGCGCAATACAAAAGAATGCATTTGTATATATAGCTAACTCCGTTCAGCAATGATGAGGCAAGGCAGGCGATGAATATTCTCACGTTTGTTTGTGTTCTGCAGATTGCCTATATAGGTGAGTTTGCAACGTATTTTACTCACACTTACTCACACATACACCAGCGGAGTTGTGTGGTGGTGATCTCCATTATCTCCTTGTCGTACGTTCTCCATTTAATATCGATGTTTCTCGAATTTGTCAGAGGATTAAGAATTTGCCGGCAATGTAGCAAGCAAGCGACCAATGTTGTTGGCACCAAAGGCCTGTTCCTTTGACCTTCTCCCTTTTTTTATTTCATCATCATTCTTCTATTATCTCCAAGCTTATATTTTTCTTCACATATACTTTTTTTTTTTGAAGATGTGCGTAAAAAAAATTACTCACACTAGGTAATATCTTTAATAAAACATATTCATTTCTCCAAAATATTTCGCCATTTCTCAATACACCATTTCTCCATCACCGACAATAATTTTATTTGGACTCCGAATTCTTCTCCTTTCAATCTCCATACTCTGTCTAAACATTTTTTTACTGTTCAATAAAGTACAAGATAAAATAAATTAATATGTGCACATTCTCTATCTCCATATAATTACATACACTGCAGTATAATATATTATTAAAATAATTAATTGATTGCTGTCGACAGACTTATTTTAATGAGGTACCTCAATATGGTTACAATAATGTCAAACTCCACTTACCTCCGCATCTGTCACCAAACAGCCTGAAAAATTTAAAGTACTTACGAATACTTGCATTGGTACTGAAATCCTTGGGATCTTTGTCCTGGGATTTCATTCTCATTAATTCTTCAGGTACCCAGCGCCTCCAACATATTGGACATTGGGGGCTTCATGTCCATATTAAATATATACTGTGTATGCAGTACTTAATAAACAATAAAATAACACTCCAGTACCGCACCAAGTAATCACTTTACTATAAAAGAGTAACAAGAAGATGTTAACTCTACGAGTACAAGAAGAAGAAGTAAGTAAGTAGAAATAATCTTCAACAGTAACAACGGCGGTATTGTACATCATTGTAGCCAACAAGTGCTCAAGCAATCAGTGTAACCCCAACAATATTGATCATATTTCAGAGTATTAATATTGGTATTTTGTTAAAAGTCATGAAAAATTGAAAACAATTCAAGAAGATAGTGACAAAATAAAAAAAAATAGAGGAAAACTAATTTTAAATGTGTTCTTTCAACCTGATAATTTATCTAATAGAACAGTCTTACTAACTATTCTCAATTTGTTTTCAAAAGAATGTGTTAACAGTTAAGAGAAAAAATGGTACCCCATAATATTTTGTATATTTAGATACTCCAAAATTGGTACATATTTTACCATATTAATTCAGAGACGACGAACTGATACCTTTTTTAAAAGCTGCAGTCTCTGCATGCTCATCGATCAGATCATATTGGTTTTCATCTTGAATGAAAACTGGACTGGATGTTACTTTCACATCTTCCACCAGTACATCAATGAAAGTTTCCACCATATTTATATTTGAATAAATATTTATTGAATTTTGCAGAATCTGAAAAAGATTTAAAAAGATTAAGTATCTTCATATAAAAGAAGATAATATTCATTACAAGAATTTAAAATCTGATTATTTTAGGTACCCCTTGATGACAACTTGTTTGAAAAAAAAGTGACATGCCTTCGTGCAACCAGTATTCATTCCATTTGGACATAGTCACATAACCGCCGATCCACTGATAACTGATAACTTTACATAATTTTGAAATTTTCACAAATTCCTCAAATTTGTTAGAAGAGAGAGCGACAGATTTTCTGTAAAACGTTATAAAACAACTGAGTAGTTAAGTATCTACTTATAATAATAATAATAATTAATAATAATAATAATAATAATAATTAATAATAATAATAATAATAATAATAATAATAATAATAATAATAATTGTGGGTGTGTGTGTATACGTACACGACACCACACAAATACCAATCAGGTCGGTTGTGTGTATACGTAGTAGTATGTGTGCGGGCCGAGCCCAGTAAACAATTAGGCTGCATAGACAAAATATACAGCCGTGAGCACAAAAAGGTAGTTCGTGGGTTTTACCCCACTGGCCCGCTAGGTGGTCGACGAGTGTGTAGTACACACTCGTTCGTCATCGACCACCCGTCGCCACACCACTCTCCTCCTAGTAAGTTTCCGAGGAAACTTACGGTGACCTATGACGCCAGTCAAGTGTGGCGCAGCGTTCGCTACTATGCTCACGGATGTTCACATAGTAGGGTTGCCAGGTCTCTTCGGTTTGGACTTACCGAAGTTTGCCGGGAGTGTGGGTCGGGAAGGACGTGTTTGGGGTGCTCGAGGCTGTGGAGAAGGGTGCACTCGAGTTTGGGGTCTCATGAGCGGAGTCTGGGGACGAGACGTGGGAATGCTCATGAGGGGTGGCGGGTAGGTAACTGGTGACGCCATTAAGGGCGACATTACCATTGCCGGAGGATAAACTGGTGCCGCAAGTTGTAGATGCGGGGGAATGGGAATTCCGGGTGGAGGCATTACAACTTGGGGGAGAGGCAGCGGGGTTGTCGCTAGGGCAAGCGACAGGGCGTTGTGTGCTGCGAGCACAGCGGCGGTAAATTGCTCCCACGGCTGCAGTGATTGATTCTGCGGTACAGGAGGAACCACCGGTTGCAGTACAGGGGGCTGTACTACAGACGGGGCGGGCTCCTGTATGGAAGCCGGTAATGGAGTGGGAGTTTGGGTCCGGGTTTTGCCGCGTCTTTCGTCCCGTTTGAGCTCCATGTAAGAGAGACCACGCGCACGGGCTTCACGCTGGGCGCGGCCCCCTGCCTTACGATTCAAACGGGGACGTTTCACCGGTTTGTCAACAGCCGGGGGACTCTTACCGAGAGAGGTGGACGGCTGTAACTCAGGGACTTTCTCCGGTGAAGGTGTTTCCATTAAGTCGATAACGGAGTTATTATCGATGGCAGCACTTTCTGTCAGTTCGACCTCTTCACGTACTGGTGAGAGTACGCGTTGGGGGACCGACGTGGGGGTTGGGGGGAGATGGACGGTTGGGGTTGGAGTCGGGTCAATGTCCATCGCTGTCTCTTCCAAGGTAGTCGGTGCGACCAAAGGGCGAAGTAACGGCGACTTGCCTTTCGGGACTGACAATGCCGTTTGCGAGGCTACTGGTGCCTCCGCAACATTGGAAGTCGACAGTTGGGGGGACCGCTTTGTTGCTGCAGACGGACGTTTAAAACCGCTGGTACGCAATGTGGCAGTCGCTTGCGCTCGGTGCTTCCAAAGGGGAAGCGGTTCAATCTGTTGAACCATCTTGAGCGGCGGGAATTCCCCAGAGGGGAGTCCCCCTGAGGAAGACGGTTGAGGACCGGGCGAAGGTCTCTTAGATTGAACGCGCTGTACGACTTCAGCAAATGTGCGGGTGTCAATCCGCGCATTGCTTAATTGTACAGTGGTCCGAGCGTGAGGTGGGGTCTCCAACGAGTACGCGGTCTTCCTGGGGAGTGGGACGAAGACCCGAGAACGAGAGCTACGGACAAGGCCGCGCTGTACGAGCTCAGAGCCCCGCGCCGCTGCTCCAGGAGCAGGCCAGTACTGTTGAAGTGGCACACCTCGACCCCTGGCAGCAGACTCCACCCTCTGCCTCAGCGTCGATCGCTGTTGCGGTACTCGAGAAGGAGTATGGTGTGTACCCTCTTGTGCAGGTCCGACAGAGGTAAGCATCACGGGTGACGCCGATACTTGATCGGACGTAGAGGATACAGGCGATGTCTGCTTCACCGGTGGAAAGGTGGCAGTAGCCGTGGAGGAAGGAGAGGGGGCAACGTCAGCTGGTGACGTCGGTGAAGAAAAGGTGGGAAAGGGGGAGCGATGGTCGTCTACACGAGGAGACGACGGTTCATCACCGTTACCGCCCTCTGTTAATGGGGGGGTAGCCTTTAAAAGGGCTGTTTCTTCATCTTCGGATAGAACCGGAATGCTGGGAGAAAGGCGCTCTTGGGACATTTCACCAGTCTATTACGCTCCATGAAATATGATTAAAAGCGCCTGTTGTGTAGCATTTGATGAAGAGTATATAGCAGCCAAGCACGTCAAGAGAAGAGTGAGTGTCTAAAACACGAATTTCACTTGTTTTCATGACGGTAACCGCCGTTTATTTTTGTATCGTAAGCACGAACGAAGGTGCGGTTGTGGCAGCTGTTGTTGCACATTATTACGAGTTTGTTTTGTAGGCGGGGCCTGTTCGTCTTCCGAGGAGGAAGACGGGTCGTATTTATGCGACTGGGTGGCCCTGCGAAACAATTTTCGTAATACGTCGTCGTCTACAACGCTTGACTTATCGTCAGTTGCGTGAGCCGACTCGGACGAGTGCGGGAGAGGAAAGGGGATCGCAATCGGTTCGTCGTCCAGCATAGCGTCAGCTGTTCGACCAAGAGACTGACCGATGGGGTGCGATTGGGTATTTTCCTTCGATAACACTTCGGGAGGCGATTCTTTATTTTGATCGTATGTAATTACGATCGGGGAAGAATCGAGCGTGTTGTCTATGTGTGAAGAAGACGTCGAAAGTTTTGGTGAGGCATTCGGGGGTGAGTCGTCGTTTTTAGGTAAGACGACCTCAGATGACAAGTCAACTGTCGGTCCCAAAGGTACGTCGACGGAAGTTGAGTCAACTGGGTCGGCTTCTATGTCTGTGTAGACATAGGCCGACTTTAGGCGATCGATTGATACGCGTGTGTGTCGTCCTTGTATGTCAATCTCGAACCATTTATCCGTACGGTTGAGGACTTTGTACGGTCCGGAGTATGGTGGGTCGAGTGCCTTACAAGTTGTATCGACGTGTAGCCATACGTTTTGGGCTGATTTCAGATCAGTGGGGACGTATGAGGGGGAATCGCCGTGGTTGCGGGTGATTTGGGTGAATGCATTCGCACTTTCACGAATGCGTTGTGGAAGGTTAGTGCCGTCGATGTGGGTGACGACACTTGTTGGGCTGTCTTCAAAGAAATCAGCCGAGAGACGGAGCTCTTCACCATAAAGGAGTTGGGCTGGGGATAAGCCGAGGTCGGAGATGACCGTCGAGCGTAGGCTGAGAAGAATGAGAGGCAAATCGGCTGCCCATTCTCCACGCGAGTCTTTGGAGTTCTTGCGGGCCATGATGGTGGCTTTGAGAGTTCGATGCCAGCGCTCTATTTTGCCGTTCAATTGGGGGTGGTACGCCGTAGTTGAGATTTTGTGTATTCCCAACTGGCGCGCAACCGAGTTGAATAAAGCGCTTTCGAACTGGCGTCCCTGGTCCGTTGTTATGGTTTCGGGGACGCCGAAGGAGGACACCCAGTTTTGGACGAAGAGTGTTGCCACTCGATCAGCGGAAATATCCGTTGTCATGATGGCGTGAGGCCATCGTGTGGCGCGGTCAAACATTGTCAGACAATGACGAGGACCGCTAACCGTCAGCAACGGACCCGCGATATCGATGTGCACATGCTTTAAGCGATCGGTAGGGCGGAAAGCTTGGAGAGGGGCTTTGGTGTGTCTACCGATTTTGGCTTGTTGGCATGTGGTGCACTCTTTCGACCAACGTAGGCAGTCAGATCGTAGGCCAGGCCAAATGAATCGATTAGCGATCAGACGGGCAGTTGTCCGGCCACTAGGGTGTACGAAGGGTCGTTTTTTCCCCGTGGACGTGTCGCACGTTAAAAGTAACGTGTGTCCGGGTACTCTGAACAATTTGGGGATGAGGGCAGAGTTGGGGTCTGCGAGGTATTGTGCGAGTTGGGGGTCGTGTTGTTGGCAAAGGGCCATTTCATTGTATGGCACAACACAGGGAGAGGTAATGGCGGAGATTGATATACGTGACATACAATCTGCGGCTATGTTGTCCTCTCCTTTGATATAGCGAATATCCGTTGTGAACTGCGAGATATACTCTAGTTGATTTTGCTGGCGTGGTGAAGCTTTCTCGCACGCCTGAAACAGGGCGGTCGTGAGGGGCTTGTGGTCCATATAGACGGAGAAAACACGCCCTTCGACCAGGTTACGGAAGTGCTTCACCGCTGCAAAAACAGCGAGTAATTCGCGGTCGTATGTCGGATATCGGCGTTCGGTGTCAGATAATTTGCGGGAGAAAAATGCCAAAGGCTCTAGCGATCCGGCACCATGTTGATAAAGGGTAGCCCCTATCGCGTGGTTAGACGCGTCGGTTGCCAAGACGAGTTGTTTGGACTCGTCAGGATGCGCCAAAAGAGCAGCATTCGCTAACGCCTGCTTTAGGTCGCGGAAGGCGGTTTTGGCAGTGTCAGTCCAAATTATCGGGGTTTTATCACGTTTTTTATTGGAGTGGATAAGCGCAGAGTTTACTCTGAATGTGAGCGCAATGTTTAATTGTACGCCAGTAGAAATTCACCATTCCGAGAAAGCGGCTAAGGTCATGAACGGTTTTGGGAAGTGGGAAATCGAGTACAGCTTGGACACGTTCGGGGGTAGGTTTGATACCTGAGCTGTTGACTCGATGGCCAAGGAAGGTGAGCTCTTCACGTTCATGTTCGGACTTGTTACCGTTGACGGTGAGGCCAGCGTTGTAGATACGCCGTATGACCTCGGTAACACGTTCTTCGAGCTCATCGGGGTTGGAGGCGGTAATGAGGATGTCATCGATGTACACGTAAGCGTAGTCGATGTCTCACAACAATCCATCAATGTACCGTTGGAAGGTTTGGGCGGCGTTTCGAAGTCCGAAGGGCATATAGGGAAATTCATAGAGACCGAAGGGGGTTATGACGGCTGTCTTAGGGATGTGTTCTTCGGTCATCGGGACTTGGTTAAACGCCTGCACGAGATCTAATTTGGTGAATAATTTGGCACCAGCTAGTCTGGCGTGGAAATCCATAATATTCGGGACAGGGTACTTGTCGGGGATAGTTCATGCGTTGAGTGCTCTGTAGTCACCAAGCATGCGCCATGTTTTGTCGGGCTTCATGTCCATATGCAAGGGGGATGACCAGGCACTTTTGGAGGGTCAGCAGTCACCACGTTCGAGCATGGTTTGGAAGGAAAGGCGGGCTGCCTTTAACTTCTCGGGATGTAGAAGACGGGCACGGCAAAACACCGGTCGACCTACAGTTTCGATATCGTGGGTGACTTCGGTAGGGGAAATCCTCGGGCGTAAGCCTTCTTTACCGGTTACGCCGGGAAATTTGTCGAGGATTTTTTGGAATCGACTATTTGAGTGGGCGATGGTAAGGCAAATCTCCGGGGGATAGTCAATGGGGTGGGGTTTACCTACAATGGCAAGTCCTGTGGTCTTATCAAGGAGGCGCCCTTCACTGACATTGGGAAGCAGTTGGTAATGGCTAAGGAAGTCTGCTCCGATGATGGGATCAGCGATATCGGTGATGATGAAGGCCCACTTGAATTCGCAACGAAGGCCAAAATCTACCTGCACCAGCTTAACTCTGTAAGTACTAATTGGAGTTTGGTTCGCAGCATAGATTTGGAGCTTAGCGTTGCACTTCCGGTCTTCAGCAGTTGGAGGTATAGCTGATATCTCCACGCCAGTGTCAACCAGGAAGTGATGCTCGCTAAGCAGATCTTCCACGAATAGACGGACTGAATTGAAAACGAGTGGGAGTGCCGTCTTGACTGACTCGTTTACTCGTTTCCCGAACAGGTAGGGGATTTGGAATAGCGGCGGTCGTGATTTTGGGGTTTGTCCCACCATGAACATGGGGTCAGAGCAGTTGCGCGATTTCCTCCCAAACTGTTGGTAATACCAACAGTAGCCATCGCGGGAACGGGAGGTAGAGCGGGTATTTACCGGTCTCTTACCATCGATGACTCGTAGTGTCGTCCGTGGTTTCGAACAAACGGAGCTAGAGTCACGAGAGCGCGATCTGTCTCTGGACCTGGCATCGCGTGAACGCGAACGCCTATGTTTGGGGAACGGGGCGGGGATTTTTGGGGGGTCGACAGAACTCACCTGTTTTCCAGCCAAGAGCTGTTGAAGCAGCTGGGTAATGGTAGCTAGTTCCGAGGAATTAGCCATTGGTGCTGTCGACGGTGGTGCCGCGGGAGTTGCGATAGCGAAGATGGTGCTGGTCGCAGGGGATGTCGACGGAAAGGTTTGCTCAAGAGCTATTGCCTCGTCAGCTTCGAGCTCTGCCTGTCGAGAGGTTGCGGGCTTTGTCATGGCCAATGTTTGGCGGATATTGACCAGGAGGGATTGGAAAAGAAGGTTACGGAGGACATCGTCATTTACTCTTCCTTCGTTTAGGGTAACAAGGCGGCGATGGTATGCCGAGGGCCTCTCGGAAGGTTGACGATGGGTGTTTTCCAACAGAGTTCTAATCCGGGTGTAGGAGGAAGGGGAAAACTCCTGTTGGATCTGATTTCGGAGGTTCGACCAAGTGTGCAGCGAGTTGTCGGAACTGTAGAGTAGTTCTGACACAGCATTGGCTACCTGGGTCGGCAAGTGGCCGGAGATCGCCAGGTAGAGCTGAGACTCGCTGGTATTGTCACTGGCGCAAGCAAGATTCTCGATCTGCTGCAGCCAGAGACGCACATTCTCGGCCTTGTAAGGAGGGTGAGACGGTAGTCGCGGCGGAATTTACTTCCTGCCGGTGCGATTGCGGATTGAGGATGGGCGACAGCCTCAGGGTGGAACTGTCAACTGGCTGGTGCTAGTTGACCGGAAGTTCCTCGCCCAGGAGGTAGTTGTCGAGGAACGGGCTGAAATTTACAAGTGTAGAGGACTGCGGGATCGCCAAGTTCGTCGGTACAGTCGACGAACGCATGCTGACATGCGGTGTTGAGTGGATGGCAGACGTGGGGTTGGGCTGGTTCTCCGTCCTCCTGGGAGGATTGCTGACTGTGGCCTTTGCAGGCGTCAGCGGGAGAACCAGGTCATCGAGGGACAACGGGGTTAGTTTGGAGGCCATGGAGGTAATTGAAAATAGAGGCTAAGTTTACACTTTCCTCGTCGGCAGCTGATTGCCGACTGTTTGCTTCTCTTTGGGATGGCTGGTTGGTACTTGCGTACTGACGTCGAGCCTGGGAAGAGGAGAGGGAAAAGTGGAAAATTAGGGAGATGGAAAAGGAAGAAGGAGAACCTTCTCCGTCGGCAGCTGAGTGCCGACTGATTTTTATGGACGTTGGTCGGTACTTAAGTACCGACGAGCAATGTGGGAAAGGGGAGGGAGAAGGAGAACCTTCTCCGTCGGCTGACGAGAGCTGACTGAATTTCTTCTTCAGTTGTTGGCGGGTATGCCAACGTTTGAAGAAGGGGCGTGGTTAAGCCAATCAGCTGTTGAAAGCTGATTGGTTGTTGTTTCCAAGCGAGTTGGAAACGGTGGGGAAGGAGGTGACGGTTCCTTCCCTGTCGACGGTGAAACGTCAACAACAAAAATAAATACTTACGTCGGAGGTCACCACTTGTGGGTGTGTGTGTATACGTACACGACACCACACAAATACCAATCAGGTTGGTTGCGTGTATACGTAGTAGTATGTGTGCGGGCCGAGCCCAGTAAACAATTAAGCTGCATAGACGAAATATACAGCCGTGAGCACAAAAAGGTAGTTCGTGGGTTTTACCCCACTGGCCCGCTAGGTGGTCGACGAGTGTGTAGTACACACTCGTTCGTCATCGACCACCCGTCGCCACAATAATAATAATAATAATAATAATAATAATAATAATTAATAATAATAATAATAATAATAATAATAATATTAATGGTTTTGGAAAGCTCCACCCTAAAAGTTGTAATTAAGCTTCAAAGTTTCAATGATGTCACATATTATGAAGAATCAAAATTTCAATCTAAAAGTTTCATTTTCAATTGGAATGTTTTATTACAAGGGTTTTTTAGGAAGTTTTGTTTTGGAAGTTCACTTTGAAACCTTTAATTTAACTTAAAATTTTGATAATGTTACATCATGATTATAACAGAATTGAGGTATAGATTTGAAATACAGTGAAAATCGGTTACAACGAACTTCAAGGGACTGTTGAAATTTGTTTGTTATAGCTGGAAATCACCTACAACAAACTGTTTGTTGTAACTTTTTTTTTTTTCTATGAAAATACTAGTATATATAGTAAAAAAATAAACTACTGGTACAAAGTAGAAAAGATTTCTGGCCTCAATTTATTACTGTACTTTAAAAAACATGAAAATAGAATACATACATATACATACACTTATTTTGGCAAAGATGAAAAATAATGTAGAATGTCAGTTTGTTTTCTTTTTTATTGTGTTATAACCGTTTTTTTTTAGTAAACAAATTCGTAATATCTGATATATTTTTGCCTTATCTCTTATGCATTTTTGCCAGGACTTGAAGCTTAGTGGGTTGTAAAAAGTTGAAAAGTTGTTCATTTTATCCGGTGTTTGTTCTAGTAATTTTCACTGTATTTCATTTTTTCTCTGAAAAATTTAGAAGACTAACACCTATTATGGTGGTACAAGTTGGAAAAAAAAAATTGTTCCCACCCGTGCTTTAGACTCTGAAAAATAGCCATTTCTGGGATGCATTTTGTTTCAATACCAGTTTTAGAAATCATGGTTTTAGTATTCTTCAGTTGTTATATTTTTAAAAAATGGCCAACTTGTTTATGTTTCAAAATATAATCCATAGGAATGACGATTTCCAATGAAAAAATAATATAGAGAACCGTATTTCGAGTACAAAGTACAGCAATTTGCAGTTTGTGTTTCATGCAATAAGTGGGGTTTATTAAAATCATTGTTTTTGATTAATCAAAAACAAATTGGACAATATTTAGATGACCACTGCTTACTAATATGGTTGTGCATGAAATAATATTACTCTCCAAGGCCTGAAAGTGAATTATTGTAGGACAAGTACAAATTTTTGAGGCAAGCTGTAGATGAGCCAAGGAAATGTACTTGCAATCTCACTTTCAGTTCTTGTAAAGTAAGATACTTTTCATTCCAAATGTGAGAAAAAATATTATGATAGATAGAACATTCAAATAAATCAACATGTTTGTATGGAAATACAATGTTATGAGTCAGAGTAGTCTGCAAAATGAATTGAACAGCCTCAAAAGTAAATTTGTAGCCTACAAACTAAAGTTGATCAATGTTTATGAATACAGTTTCGCAAATAACAATTTTCCCCCAAAAATAAGAATAACAAAATGGTGTTTTCGAGATGTGAGGAATGACAAATTTATTAGATACTTAATTTAGTGACACATAGTGAAAAATGTCTTGGTTTGGTTCACAAACCTGATAACTTACTACTGCCTGTGCCTCAACACCAGTATATCCATGTTGCCCTATTTGATGCCCAGTGGGAGAGTCTCTTACATATATTTTATTCATGGGATTTCGTGAGCGGGGCCATGATAATACTCAGTTCAAGGACAATTGCCTTATGATTCTGTTTAAAAAATACAGATGTATTTTGTCTACCTCTGAATTTTACATTTACACCTGTCATAAAAATATATTGGATTTAAATGTCTTCAATGAAAATATAAATTAAATTAGGTGCTTAAAATACTGAGATAAAAATTAATATCGAACGAGACTGCGATGAATCTATTGTGAAATACAATATGGCTCATCTAAAATTGTCATGTTCAAAATCCCAACAAAAACATAGAAACACAGAGTGGTTAAACTTTGATTTAAATTGAACAAAAATCAAATTTAGAACCTGTAATGTAAATTTGGAGAGATGGCACCTTTGAAAGAAATGCAGATTGTCTCATACCTCATAGCACTATCTGCTTTGTTTGAACTCCAAATAAAATAAATTACCACATAGGTAAAATAAATATTGAATCTTTATACTGGTCATGTAGTAAATTAAACAAGTTGTGCTACATTATGTGGAAAATTGTCAATCAAGAAGCAATAAATTAACTCACGACAAACAGAAAATAAAAACTCTAGCATATTTATTCATAATACAAAATCTTAAAATCATAGAAACTTCAATGAGAGCAAAATAAAAATTTGGCAAAAAACAATTCAAAAACATTTTCAAAATAACATTATCTGCACACGTGTATACTGATAAGTTCTGGCTTCAAATTTATCTGTTTCTAGAATGATCTCTCACCCAGTCTTGTGGAATACAATTGAAAAATATGGGTCGCTTGAGGCAGCACATCTTGCCCTAAATACAAAATTGTTGCCAAATGCAATATTTAGAAAAGACTCTCGCCACTCCTTTACTCTATAAATACATAAAATATACACAAGCAACACAAACGATTTATTTTCTCAAGCAATTTTTTTTACTTCACATTTTTCTGGAAAACTAACGACTCAATAGGCACCAAACGATCTTATCACATCTGGTTCTATAGTCTAGATAGGGACTATCTGTCAGGAAAATTTCAATCCTATTCCTCTCCTAGTTCTTTCAAAAACACGACCAAAAAGGACCCAGCACACTTCTTATATAAAAATGGTTATTATCAAACCGACTGAAACTTTGGAATAATATAGAGTTGAAAAAGTTCTTGTCAGTAATATAGATACATGCAGCTTATTGATTTTTGAGGAGGTATTTTATACATGTTCCAGAACCTCACATTTCAAGCTAAGGGTAGCCTGCCCATTTAGTACCTACATCACTTTCAGCATGGAATTGCTGTGAATGTAAACGTTGTCCCATTATGTGTACTTAGGTACATGTATCACTTACATTATCGAGCAGTATGTAAATACATACATACTGGCAGTTGACATAGGCGGTATGTAAGTATTTATATAACCACCATCGTCTATATGTTTTTAAATGCAATGCTCTAATTATTTAGGCCATAAAAATGGTCCGCAGCCTTGTCTGTCAATGATGGGTTGGAACCGGTAAGGAAGGGTGAAGGTAGGTCTTGTTCATCACAGCTACTCCCCCCTAATTTTTACAATGTGAAAACTTAGTCATCATTTTATTGGAGGACTGGTGGACTAAAGGGTATCCTCTTGATGGGGGCCATCCTGTACTGTTGTTCCCGCCAAAGAAAATGTCATGTAGAGCTTGGCTTAGCGTTTGACCAGTGAAGGTACATGCATGATGAGTCAGAAGTAGTCTCTGTTGGTAGAGACCCTGGATCTGGCACCTCTCTTTTTAAACTGATTGTTCTCTTTTGCCTGAAGGTTGTTGGATCGAGAATTGAAATGTGTCTTGAAGCTAAAGGGGAAGTTTGGGTTTCCAATTTTGCGGTTGTGGAGCAAATTGGCTGGATTGTACTCATTGCTTGGTCAACTTCTATAGGTTGGAAAGTTGGCCAGCAGATGAACCCTCGCCAATAAGAGTGATGCGGAAATTTTCTATATCATTTGTTGCACAATTGTGCTGACATCGGGTTTGGGTAATGATACATTTGCCAAATTGGTTTGGATGGTGGCAATCATTGGATTATGCTTGGTTTTATTTGATTCAAACTCTTCTTTGAGGAGAATTTCCTCATAATCAAGTAGTTGTTTGAAATTTTTGATGGTTTTGATTTCAGTTGGGTTCAATGACATATTGTATTGAGGATAGGAAGTACTGAACAAATTGCAAAACAGAAAGATATGGCGAATGTCTGTATAGAAAGATGTGAGAAATACTCAAATCCAAAAAGCAAGAATACTTAAAAAAAAAAAAGATGTGATGAAAAAAACATTTGACAAATGAATGATCAATCTTTCGATTTACAAGATTTAGTTTGGTCTAATTTTTATTGCAACAATTTCTATGTAATTGATATTGGTGCATCCAGTGGAGTATTTTAATAACCAATTTCACAATATTTGAACAATTATATGCAATTTTATTTTCTCCAATTTTGTTTGTTACAAGTGCAATTGCGTGAACTTGAATTACGCAACTAAAGAATACCTACAAGAGTTCATTGTAATAATATATGGTTACGTCATTCATGATATTGAGTTTTGGCGTGTGCGAGATAAGTAACGTTTTCATTGCATTTTGAGAGTTTATTTTGTTTGTATAGCTGATTTTTGTTTTTGTCAAGTGCACGTGGATTTATTTATTTTATTTTCGATGACGAATTTTATTTTTGTATTTTACAGTTGTTTAGATATGACTATCAATTGTAGTTTTTTATTTTGTGACATATTTTTAGGTTTTAGCTTATGCTGGTCTAGTCATAGGATTTTTATTCTCCTGAAATTAACCTACAGCTAACCTGTTTGATTGTTTCTTTGATGTTTTATTTTGTTTTTTGTAACTGCCCAACAGCTTACCCCTTTTTTTTTTTAGGTTTAATAGATTCATTTGGGTTATATATATTGTTTTTATGTTGTCATTAAATTTGACCATTTTCTTAATTTTTGTTTTTATATTTTCAACTATTTTTGATGGTGTCGATACTCGATTTTACCACTTTACTATATTTTTTATGAATTTGATGAATCTTGTTCATTTTTGTCGTTATTTTGTTCGACAACATGGTTGTTATTTTACAAGAAATCTGGATTTTTGATGATTTCTTAGCTTTAAGTTAAATTTTATATTTTGTCTTTTTGATTTTTAATTTCAGGTTTCTCTTCTGCTATAAAGAATGCAGGTTTTTTCCATTGATTCAGAGTTTCTTCTCTTTATTGGCAATTAGTAGTGTGAACATTTTTTCAGTTCTGTCTACTACTTTATATGGACCAGTATATGGTTTTTGGAAGGCTGTTTTCATTCCTTTTTCTTGTAAGAATACATAGGTTGTATTTGCCAAATGTCTTGAAACATAAATTTTTTGTTTACCGCGTCTTTCTGTTTGTTTTAAGAATTGGCTTGAATCATTCTTAATATTTTGGACCAGTGTTTTGGGATTAATTGCCTTTGATTTGGAAAAGATATCACCTGGTAAGTGTAATTCTTCACTAGTACTAACTGCACTGCAAAATGTCCAGTATAAGTTTGTAAAGATGATTGTAAACCTGATAGAATGGTAGGAAAAATGTATTTTCATCATTCTGTGTCAGATGCTATATTAAGGCTTTTAAAGCCCTATGCCACCTTTCTACTTTAGCATTGGATGGTAGATGGTAAGTAGGGGGAACCCAATGTTTTGCACCCAAGGTTTTTGTTACTTCTTTTTAATGTTGACTTTTGAATAATCGTCCTTGGTTGGTGGTAATGATATGGGGCACTCCGAATCCAGCAATCCAATTTTGGTGTACATCTCAGTAGCCACTGTAGGGACTGTCATTTCAGTTAGTGGAATTGCTTTGGGCCAACAAGTAGAACAATCTGTCATGGTCAGTGAGTATTTATAGCCACAATAAGGGGATAAAGGACCCACTAAGTCTATATGGATATGTTTAAATCAATCAGTTGGTCTGAATTTTTTAAGTACAGATTTTGTGTGTTTTCAAGTTTTTGGTTTTTGGCAGTTTAGACATACACGAGCCCAATTATTACAATCTGATTTTGTTTTTGGCCATACAAATCTCGAGGTTATTAGTTTTATAGTACTATGAGATCCTGAAGGTTATGTACACTGTCAAATGCTTTTTTCCTGTATTTTGATGGGAGGTATGGATGTTCTACATCTTGATATACATCGCACATCAATGATACGTTAGTACCAGAAAATTTTATCCTTTTCAGTATGAAGTTTGTTGTGTCTGATGTAATTCAGATAATTCCTCATCCTTACATTGGTCAATTGCTAAGTCAGGGTAAGGTAACTGAAAAAGTACAGAGACTGCTTCAATTTGACTAAGTGCTTCAAAGGTTTCATTATGTTCACATTTGATGTGTTGGATGTTGGTTGTAAATTGACTAATGAATTCAAGCTGTCTCATCTATCTAGTTGAAGCATATTTACTTTCCTGTTTGAATATGTGTGTGATAGGTAGGTGGTTGTATATACAGTAAAAGTTCTACATTTTACATTATGGTGGAAGTGCCTTATTGTGGTGTGTATTGCCAGTAACTCTGTTATAAATAGTATAATTTTTCTCAGTTTTGATACTTTCCTAAAAAAAAAACGCTAATGACTGATTATTGTCATTTTAGGTTTGGTACAGTGTTACACCTATTACAAAATCTGATACATCTTTTGCAATGCATAATGGCAGACTTTCATCGGTGTGAGCTAAAAATGTCGCATTTTTCAGCATATTTTTTACATTTCCAAATGTTATTTCAGTTTCATCATTCCATATAATTGGAGTTTTATCACACTTTTTATTTGTAAGAATTAATGTGAACAATAAAATTTACCTTGTTCAGCTGCAGCGTTTTTTATGTATCTTCGATAGAAGTTTGTCATATCTATGAATCTTCAAAGTTCTGCAACTGTTTTAGTTTTTGGAAATTTTAATATTGGCTCTACCTGGGACTTTTGAGGTGAGATACTAGCAGAGGTTATATTATAGATGAGAAAATCAATATTTGATTTTGCATAATCGCATATGCTAGGATTGATTGTCAAGCTGGTGGAGTGCAGATACTGTATTACAGCTCGTATGGATTCGTGAATGCAAATCCGGATCCAATTTATCAGCTCATATGGTATTTTTCTTATTTAAAATGTCTAAAATAGAAATTACTGTAAGAAAAAATCGAATGTTGTGTTCTTACATTCAAAATTAGATCCAAATTTTGTTTTTTCAAATAATTTTAAAATTTAAACGAATCGAAATGATTTTTAATTCCCATTTTCTGTGGCAAACGGCAAAACGAATATTCGATCCTTGGAAAATTATTAGAAAATTTCGTATCTTTCGAATCAGTCAAACGGATTCAAATAAAGTTCACAAATCCAGTAGGTACTTATCTTTCTTTGGATTCGAATCAATGATACGAATCAAATTGTCAAAGTGCATTCGAATAGATTTGCAGAATCAAAGAAATGGATTGGAATCCGATCAGATTCGAATCATGCAAAACCCTGGTTGGCTTTATATCGCTTGCTTTCATCTACTAAGTACTTGTTCTCTTAACTCACACACAAACATTGGTTCATTTACACACACTACTCCTTTTTACATTGTTTTACATAAATACAGTTCTAATCAATCATTTACTCCTATTTATCATTATTCTTTCCACTTTTTGAGGCATTCGTATAAGTAATTATCTTCCTGAATCTTCTAACATCTCTCTCTCTCTTTTTCTCTCTCTCTCTCAACATTGAAAATACTGTTGTTTCATAGATTCATCACGTTAACCCATAATATTGCTGTTATATTCGGCTGAGAAAAATTCAGTGGACAAAGCCGAGTCAAATAGGAATATTGTAACTAGGTAGGTATGCTGCGTTTTTTGAATTATGAGTCAGGTTGTTGTAACGTAGGTATTTCGTTTCGTTTACCTACTACAGTAATTAAGATTTTTTCAATCGTGAAAAACTATAAACTTGGAAATCTCAGAGGCTGGTCCAAGTGGGGGTTACACAGAGTACCAATAATTACATACATTTTTACTATTTGTATTACTGTACATTATTTTGGAATATTCATTGCCTAGGTATATAATATTTTCGTATGTAGGTACGTACCTTGACCTTGTATTATTTGCTTCATTATAGGAAATATTCAAAATGTATTAGAATTTTTTATGCGAGAATAGGAGGGGGAATAACAAATACGATTAAAAGCTAACGGAGAATTGTGCGTTAATTTACCCAAAGAATATTAAACCGTAATTTGCTTTTTCATCGTCTTCAGGTAGATTCGGTAAAACCAATATATCCAGTTTTGGAAGACCATATGGAACATTGAAAAGGTGAGAATAAAATTGATAAACTTTGAGAGCGGTTCGGCCAAATATTTCTAAATGTGAAATGATTTCAGTGTCAGCCCAAATTAGAATCTGCTCACTCGTATGATTATCTGTAATCACTACAGAATCGAAATTGGCCGTTGCAAAAGCAAAAGAAAACGTCGACATTGGAATAGGTGATTCCCCAAATTGTTGCACAGTCCACCCATCTGTATGATACCTGCGAATCAAAAGTTGCGACATGGTTTTGTTTAATGATTCATGGTAGTCTACAGTAAGCTATAATCCTAGAATAAGAAAGTGCTGATAAGTAGTACGTACCAACAACGACGAATAATATGATTATTAGGTAAGTAACTACTCATATATGACGTCCAAAAATGTCACATAACCAAGAAGAAAACAACAGAAAGGAAAAACAAAAATGTATAGATACCTTTTTGGCCAAGTGTAGGAAAGGACTTTTTTGGGAAGAAAAGGAGGAACACCATAACCAACAAAACATCAAAGGAACCCGCAAAATCAACCACTCCCCAATCTACCTAATCCTTATCAATTTAGGCTAACATTTTTAACTCTAGATTCCCAGTAAACAAATAAACAGAGTAAGAAGCATATAAAAAGAGTTTATATTACTGCTAATCAGTCCGTATATATCGCAGCAACCTTGAAATGATACGATCTTTAGAGGATGAAGTGCAGCACCAATCTCCGCACGTATCAGGAAGCTCTGCTGAACTACAGTAGGTCGGATTCAATTTCCAAAGATGAAAAACTCACTATAAAGTGAAATTTTAAGCAACTGCTCCACTTTTCTTCCCCTGGTATTATATGTTGTAGCATGCTAAAAAGTAGCTTAATGACCCATGGAAATGTTAATTTCGATTAATTTTTTAAAAGCACGTCACCATTGATCGATGTAATTGGACCGGTAAATTAAACCTGATTTCAACAGGAACTAAAATGTTGGCTAATGAATCAGTCGCCTAAACTTGGTGAAAAAGTGATGAATGCACTGACATCACTAAATCAAATACGAATTGGTTAAACAGCATGAAACTTAGGTATCAAAGGTAATTTTTAAACACGCAATACACGAAACTATCGATTTCATTGGATGTTGCAAAAAATGTTGAGTGCAAATGAATAAGATTTTGAGTAAAATTAATAGATATGTTTCAAGAAACAAATTCAAGAAGGAAACCTCTACACATCGTCAATCAAGAACCAAACAATAACTGAGATAACTAAACAGAGTGATTTTGAAGTAACGGTGCAAATAGTTATCTCCTCTCATCTCCGCAAATCGCCTCTCTTTTTACATTACACAATGTGATACCTACAGCAAGTAACCTGAAATAAATTTTATTGCGATATTTGGTCCCTATAAAATTATGAAGCAAATAAATTAGCGAATAATAATGGGCTATGTAGTGAGAAAAGCAGATGAGCAAGCTGCATTTTTGAAGTAAAATCAATGAATACAAGTTAAGCTACAAATGGCGATGCTAATACACACAAATGAGCAAAGCAAAGCAATAAATTAAAAAATGCAAAAAAGAAGCACTGAGCAGAGCAAAAGCAAAAAAAATTAATCACAATTAAGTAGTGCGTCATAATATAAAACAATGAGAGAGCGAGAGAGAGAGAGAGAGAGAAAACAAAAATGGATATACGCTTCTCACTTATCTATGTAGGTTAATAGAGTAAAATTATTATTTTAATCTAAATTTCTTACAAACGTTGTTGGTAAACAGACTCCAAACTACTAAATCCAGTCACATGTTCGCGATATGCCAAGTATAGCTGGAATTTCGCTTTCAAATTCAACTGGTTGAAACATGGAAATACCCCTGCGGTGCCGACTTCGTCAAATTTACTAAACACTATTCGTCTGAACACAGTAACATAAATTAATTCATTCCCCAAATATTCGAATTTTAAAGTATCTACTTACGTATTCGTAGTAAGTAGCATCGACTGTAGGCATTTTCAAAATCAGTTACTCACCTTTCAATCTGTTTCAAGTTCGTTACATAGTTATATACATTATAATCAATAGACTCATGCTGAGAATCCGCTTCGAATGGAATATTAACTATATATTTCTGACCAGCCTCCAGTTGCCGATCAAGAAGTGTGATAATGTATTGATCGTATTCGATTAGATATTGATGATGCAGCTGATCTGTGACTGGTGATCCATTATCCAAAACAGATTTGATACGTACTTTACCTTCATCTATGTTCAAATTTTTTGAATTTAAGATTATTTGGTTCGTTGCCACAGCACATTCAATCTATTGTACGCAGATCGTCACATGTAAAATAAGAAATAGAGGCTTACTTTTTTTAAGGTGCTGTCTGTGTAATAATTTGGAATATCATAGGTAGTACCACTGCAATAAATGACGTTTCCCAAGAAGCCAACCGCTCCCCCCACTACGAACAACACCAGTAAATAATGTATTCTAATTTTTTATTTTCTTTAATTGCTTTCACGATACGATATTTGGAGTCGCCAAAAGAACTCCGTTCCTTCATAAACATCTTTCAACGTAATAATATATCACCCAATAATGAGGCCTAATGAATGGTTAAATTCCAAAATAAATGGAGGATTCGAACTCGGTGCTTCGAAAAACATATTCAGCAACATTCATTACTACTCAATATTTTTGAAAAAATTGTCTTGACAGCCTTTTTTTTTTTTTGGTTCGCTAGGGAGCAGGGGTGGCGCGAAGCGATATCCATAAGGAGGGTGTAACCGGTCAATTTTTACAACACACCTAAAAATTTTCATTTTTGCAAAAAAATCGGCAAAAAAAAAGACGTAAATTGTTCAGTGGAAAAGTAAAAAAGAAAATTCATCAACTCTTACAATTTTTACAACAGCTTGGCCTAAGGAAGGTGCAACCCCAACTCCTTCAACGTGCGACTCCTAACAGGGAGCTTAATGAGTGGTTCAATTAGAAAATGGAAAACACACTTGAGCTCAGTGCCGCCAAGTGAGGTGCTCTACAATATATCATTCAAAATCTTTCTGCCATATTTGTACAGTTCTGTAAGTAAGTATAAGAACTTATGGGATTAAATGTAGTCGAGTTCTGTCTGTAATGGCCAAAAGAAGCTCTGTTTGTACCATTTATAACCACTTTCAGTGTTACACCATACGTGAAATATTATAGAGATATTTCTCTTATATTTTTAAAATAATTGATTTACTATCCACAAACTATTGTGGACCTTAACTTTGAGAGATACACAAATATTCAACTCGATTAATATTTCAAAATAGTTTTACTAAGATTTGGTAATTTATAACAGTGAATAATATTTCAAACAAAAATAATTCAACATTAGGGTTAAGCCCTTTGACAAGAAGTGTCTATACATAAAGTGAGTAAACGTAATAATTTAGAAACTAAACTGAACATTTAGTGTATCGTCACCAGTGTTTATATACCCGTTCAGAGTGCATAGGTGTACGTGATTGAATATGGTGAATAGACTAAGTGAGGTAGGGATTTGTTATAATAGAGATTTGCTGATTTGTAATAATATCGAAGGACAGGTGTATTTAGTTCAATGAATTTGGAGACGGGATTCCTCTATTCGTGACATTTTGGATGGATAGTATAAGGTTGTTTACAAAAGAGTTGTGGGATGTTTAGATTATAATCGAATACCTGTATTTCTGGTATTCGAAGCAGTGTTAACGAATATTGTTTGCCATACTTAAAAATAGACAAAAATATACCTTACACTGTCGAACTTTTTTTTTTTCATCTGAAGAAAAAATTTAAGAAATAGGTAGCTTACATAAAATTGAACAGACAATTGAAATGTTTTTGTCACCAGGGAAGGGAATGTGACATAGCGCTCATAAGGCTTCAGGAAAAAATCCTTCTCATTCTTCGCCACCCAGTTGGGTCACGTTATTCATCTCTTAGGGAGAAAAGTTTTTTTCTTTTAGTTCTCCTTTGGTAGATCAAACATTCTTCTCAAAGTTTTAGCGTAGCATGTTCCAATGCGACAATCAGTTGTAAAAAAACAAATTGGGTAAAAACCTCACCCTTTTTGAAAATTCCAAAATAATAATGAATAGAACAAAAACTCTCATTGAAAGTTATAATTCAATACAAATTTGTCTCTTACTTTTTGCCATATTCTCGTAATTTAACTTCTTCACACATTAGGGCTTCGTGTATTTCTGTTTCCCATTATCTTCTGTTCAAACTCTGCTTTCTTTCCCTTCACGTTGCCACCGACTGCATATTTTTCTCGGTACCTTTTCCTCACGTCGTTAGCATGGTTGTAATTTCATTTCTCTCCTTTTAAGTAGATTTAGAAAAAAAAATCTACTTATTGAAATTACCTGAGTATTCGGATCCAGGGGTGGAAGAGGGTACGTTTTTCATTTCATGACCTTCTGAGAATTTTGGTGTATTTATAAAAAATAATTTTTTTTTTGTAACTTCTTCTGCATTGAGTTCATTTTTAGGCGTAATTTTGATCGGATGGTTTCGAAATTTCAAAAATTTATTCAAATTTACTCGAGAAAGAACCCTATGGTTAGCGTAGAGGTCGCAATGTTCAATCGATATTCCTGACATTTGATGTACGTATGTGTTTTAAGTTAAGGATAGTATCGACTAACGTTGGTGTGGATAGACTTTACGGTACGTCTGATAGGAGAGATTTTGTTGCAGTTTTGGCAGATAAATGGCTCTAAAAGAGTAATTTTCAAGCTTCAGTCACAAAATTTGGTACAGATATTTATTCAAAGTATATCGAACACAATTCTAAATTTTGTTCCTATTAGTATTTTAGTTCATTCCCTGGAGCTAGTGGAGTTGTTAATTTTTCATGTTACCTCAATAAAAATTGCAATTCTTTTTCAATAGTCACGAAATTTGGTACAAATAATACCTCTCATACAAAGATCAGATTTACTAATTTTGGTTTTGATTCGTCTATTTGTTCCTCACGTGTTATTTTCCCTCTTCTACGCTTCTGATAATGGTCCTAAAAAATTTATTTTCCAGCCTTCATCGAGAAAACCATTCGTTTTAACCTAAAAACAATCCGATATCAGAAAAAAGTCAAATTTCGCCCACCCCACACTCGCTAACGTACACTAGATTTGAACACGGACACTAAAAACCTCCGCTAATATTTTTTTAACCGGAACGTAAACAACTGCTCTATTTTTTTTTCTCAATTAAGTGTTTTATATATATGTAATCCACAATTCTCGTTACTGCAGGAAAGAAAACCATCGAATTATTCCTTAAAATTGTGCTTATTAGAACTTTGAATAATTTTTCTTTTCACAAAAAAAAATTTTTTGACACATTCATAAAATATTTTGAAAACATGATACTTCATCATTACATTTTATCATATGCATCGTATCTGAGTGATATTGGTAACTTTTTGAAAAATATATAAAATATTTTTTGTATTACTTTATTGGAAAAATGTTGATGATGTAGGTGATTTTTAAACAAAGAAAATCTATTTTTTCTTGCGAGGTTTGCTGCCCAAGAGTTTTTTTTTTCTTTCATCCGCTTCTTTTTTCTCTTCTTTCTTCTCATTATCCTTTTTCATTTCTCACAACCTCGAACACGAACAATGTTTCTTCTAATTTTTCTTACCTGCTATTCTGCCCTCCAAGATACTGCTCAGGCTGTCATTATCTCTTAATGTTTCTGATTTTTTCCTTTCATTCCCTCTGCTCCTTTGCCATGTTTATTTCCTCGCAGCTGCTCTGAAAATAATGAACCAATAGTTTTCCAACGCCTCGGAATATCTCTTTTCATAACGAGTTTTGATTTTCCTTTTCTCCTAAATTACATTCCACGAGCAGTATTTCTTAACCCAATCAGTTCATGTATTTACCTACTTGTTCATCATACACAAGTTTTGACACCATCGTCTGGCGCCAGCTTTGCCAATATATCATTGGATTATTTTGTCATGTTCTTATACGGACACTCATTTTTTTTAAATTGTTTTTTTATGTAATATTGAACGTTTACATCCATCTTCAAAGGTACATGTAAAGATGCGAAAATTTAACAATTATCCTCCAAAAGAATTCCATAAAAAATGTAGTGGGGCGGGGAGTTTGAACGCAGCATATCCGGTCACTAAGCCATTCCTTGACCAATTACGCCGCGAGCAATTTCCAAAATTTTCAGTTTTCAACACTCTGAAACACACAACTGTAAGAAACATATAATATAACAAATTATAATGATATTTTGGCAAAGCTAGAGCGAGACACTTGTGTGGGAACCACTGATCGATATTTGGTCAAATAATATCTGTTATTTTCACTGTACTTTTGTCATTTGACTTTTATTCTCAATACATGACGATGTTATGTAGTTATGATGTGCAGAGTTTTCTTTCATTGATCATGGGCTAATTTTGTGTGTTGTCGATCGCAGAATTTCAATGAATTCAGTAATGTAAGTAAAATTTGTGTGTATTGTTTATCCGCAGTTTTAAGACCTTATAATTTTACACAGGCATGGTCAATGTTTAGGTCAACACTTTTTATATATGGCATTTGGATTGGATAGTGGTAATTCAGCTATCAAGGGCTGAAGATTTGTACTAACGTTCTCTGCTCGTGTTCTATTTGATTGAGATTTGTTAGGATTGCAAGTCGTGGAGTTTTATATAACCTCCTTTGCATATTCCACAAATATATTCAAGAGCACCACTTTTTACTGTACCAAACAAACCCCAATTTGAAATACATGAAAAAACAAATTGAAAGAAACACGTTTTATACAAACACATTGATCTATCTATGTTTCATTTCTAATGTTTTAGCAATGCTTTACATCTTTTTAAAACTAACCACTAAAGCAATAAAGAGAGTAATTATTTTTACAAAAATTTCTCCGATAGGAATACAATAACCCACTAAATTTCAGAACATATTCCTTCAGTAGTTTTTTCACAATACTGGTAATATCGTACTATGTACAAAACATCAGGTTTATCTACTGATTTTTGTGGAAATTACTGAATAATAATGAAATTTTAACTCAACTTACAGCTATATGGAAAATCTCTAAAAAAAACTCATTCTATTCGTTCCTTAATTTTTTCAGAGTCCTAGATTACCTCTTTTCTAAATGACTGTATAGAACAATTTGAACACACTTTGATTCACGTCGACTGATTCTTACCAGTTATTGACGCATTTTTAATGGTGATGTTGTGGTATGCCTAGGGGACAAATTTGGCCATCCACTTACAGTCTGGACAACATCGCACCAAGGAATCTAGGTGATAACCATCTACGTTGGATAGTTGACCACCCAACCTGCCAGGAATTTGTAAGACTCGAATTTATACCATGTTGATCAAATTTGAAAAGAATGCGAACCTTGGCTATATACCTTGGATTTTACTTGCATTATGAAGTCATTAATTTCCAGCTGTACCTAGGTGAAACACCACCAGTCGCAATTGCCACTGAAGAAAATTCAAACAGCCATAAATGAAATATCACACAGTGTATTGTAATACTGAAAACACATTATTACATGAACACATTAAACAAGGTAACAAAAAGTATTCCTGCCTATACGAACAGAGAATTATGTGTGAGATGAGAAATAGTGAACAATCAGCAAATGAAATGAATTTAGAAAGTTGCTTGTCCAAAAAAAAGGAGAAAAGGAAAGAAACAACCAGTTTTCAATAAAGTGGGAAGGTGAATTTATTACAACACGCATATCACACATACCTAGGAAGATACCACGGCAGAGACGTAAAGGGAAAGCCAAGAGAAAAAACAAAAAAATAAATAGCCTAGGTAACACCAGTTGCAAACCTATATGTATTTCAGAATAGTCTTTAATTTTGAACTTATATTTTTATTTTTATTTATCTAAAAGCCAGATACATCAATGTCATTATTATATGACCAGTGTAGGTTTTTATATTGACCAATAAGTATGAGTTCGAAATTACCAAAGGATTATACACCATACTACAATGATTTTTGACAAATGAAACTCATTGTTATGATGACTTTTGAGTTTGATGTTTACCAATTTGATAATTTTTTGACAATGATACCATACATTTGGATGGACAAAATTTCATCGGTTTTGGTTCAGTCAAGTGAATGTTGTTACACATCCAAACTTTTTTCAAAAACTTTCGGGAAATTTGTGGATTAATTGACTCACAAAAGCAGAGTGACAATCAGTAAATAAACTTAATATCCCTTAATGACCGCAAATAAGCAAATCAGATTGATTAGTTTCAATTTTCAATTCACTTCTGGATGACAATAAAAATATGTAAGTTCAACTTCAAGAACATTGACCACAATAATTTACTGCATAAAATATACAACAACTAGGTGGAATAAAGTATCTAACTCTTTGATGAAAAATTAGGAATTGCAACTTCAAAGAATGTTCTGATGATTTGAGTAAATTACCAAAACAAAAAAAAATTGCATTAAATTAGTGAACAAGGCACAAATTTCAAATGTGTAAATACAATATGACGTCATACATGGATTAATAATTGTAAGAGAGTTGAACGAATGATGCAGTGTAGCTTCGTATGGTAACAATTAAAACAAATAAAAGTGAAAGTCTGAATTATTGTAGAGTGCTCGTAGGTGTGAGGTGACAACGACTGCTATGACCCCAAAAAAATTAGAACTAAAAGACATTCAGTTGGCAGGTACTTGATTCATAACAAAATGTACTAATCACATTGATAATTACAAAATGTATATTAAAAAATATTACAGCAGAGTGAGAAGGAGAACAAAATCATAGCCAAAGAACTGTGAATGAGCTGGTCACCTTTACTGAATGGCATAAAAATTTTATTCTCAGTATTAAAACGAAAATTGTAATGCTAAATTCTAAATGAATTCAACATTTTTTGGCGGTGAAACAGACTATTTGAACAAGGTCAATGAATTGTGGGAAAAATTTTACAAAATTTGAAGACAGGTGATACATAAGAAGATGTATAGTCAAAATTTAAACCAAAGACCAGTCCTGCTGTCTTTTACCATAAACACTGCCCTCAGCCACAACTTGAACACCATTTTCTATTGTTATCTTATAAAAATGAAAAAATTAATTTGCAAAAAGGCAGAAATATTCAAAATGAATTGACTTAGCCATTATGTTTTGGAATTGAAAAAACAATGAAGCAAGGTTCATTTTTGAGTACATTACATCTTTAAAAATTGGGTTAGAAGATTATATTAAGGTAAACTATGCCAAAAACTTCAACTCAGTTATCTATAATTGGATTATACAACGCTCAAAAGTTATTTAGATATTCAAACAGGGAAAATATTTGAACATGATTAGGATAATGGCCAGTAATTATGGCCAAAAATTTTTAAGGAATTATTATTTTTTATGGATGTATTGTGATGTTCAAAAAAGTCACTCAACAAAACAAAACACACCAACAGAAAGGTAGAAGTTATAGTGTCCAAAAACAAACACACATCCAAAGCATGGGTTTGAAATCAGGAAAGAAAGTATATTTAGAAATTTTGAAAAAACCATGTGACGGTTATATATCGTAACAGAACAATGAAATACACAATTTAGTTAAAAAGGTGTATTAAACATAAACGTTATAGAAGAGTAACAGTTATAAACATCAAGAATTAAAAGAATAGGTAAGATAGTAACAAGGTAATCAAAAGTATAAAGAGAATTAAGTAGAATATTTTAGACTGTATGAAAATGTATTAGAATGAATGAAATAGTACAAAACATGAGATTATATAGTAATTAAAAAGAGGAAGGTTCAGGCGAATTTACAGAGTGTTGGAGAAGGGTTTTGATCTTATTGGTTAATAGAAATATATGTACAGTAAGTATGACCAAT